>CM076581.1:813901463-813995637 GCA_034641835.2 Pinus albicaulis | reverse complement strand
CCATAAAACAACGTAAAACACCTAAAATTCGGCGCAGGAGAATTTGTGGTCTATGCGGTGCGAGACTTAGGGGTGTGTAAGTGGCATGACTTAGGGTTGTGATCAATTTCATTTGCAGAGTGGGAGGTCTATCATGATTGGTCTGTAGCAGATGGAGGTTTTTTGGCCTTTTGATGGTTGCCAAGGGTAAAATGCCTTAAAGCGCCACTTCCTAACTTAGGGGAGGCTTTTGAAACAGACTTAGATTTTCCTTTTAGAGCTGGTGGGAAAACTAGTAGGGCTAAAGCTAGATAGGATAGTGATAATGAGGTTTACCTTGACATGGGCGGACTGAAAAGTAGGAGGGCGAAAAAAAAGGTTTTATGAGGGTTTTCTAGATGACAAATTGACATATGGAGATCATCTTCTAAAAAACTCAGCTATGGATCTAGTCATCGCTAACAAGTAAAAAATACTGATGACTAACAGTGGGGGTTGATTATACATCTGAGCATGGAATCCTTGTGTTTGAGGTCCTTGCCAAGGCCTCCTAGAGACAAAATTGAGAGATTCTGTGGAATTTGTAGGGGTTTCTTCTTGAAAGATAGCTTTAAGACCAAGAAGTGAAGGAAAACTCTTGGTCTCATGTTTTCCTGAACAAATTACACAAGTCTCTACTATTTTTGCATCCAAAGGGCACTCTCTCAAGGCATGCTTCTTTCTACATTTGGGAAAAAATATTGCTAATGCATCAGATTCAACTTTTTGCTTGTTTTGTAACTTAAGGGTGTCTTTTTGTTCACTAAGACTCCCTAAAATGTCAGATTTGAATTCATCAAGCATATGTCCTATTTCTGCCCTACTTACTGTCCCAAAAGCAGACTTACTTGCCCTTGCAAGAGCAGGGTCTCTTGGTCCTTTTACAGTTTTAGATTTCCCTCTTGAAAGGTTGATACATAATTCAACTATTTTAGGTAATGTGAGCTGAGATACATCCCCTTTTCCAATCATATTAAGGATATCTAGCCATTCATCCCTAATTGCCTTCAACAAGAGAGCTTTGAAAGTATCTTGATCTAAGTTTTCCATTTTTGCTCTCTTGATGTTATAGTTAAACCTTTCCAACAAATCTTCCAGATTTTCATCCTCTTTTTGTAGCATTTTAAACACTTCCTCCTTATGGTTGACTGGCATACAGTAATCCAAATACCTCTCTAGAAATTCCTGCTTCATGTCTTCCCATGTCCTAATAGAACTGTTGATTAAACTCATAAACCATTTTAATGTTGCTCCTTTCAATGTTGAAGGGAATAGTTTAATTTTTTGGGCATCTTGTAAGTAATCATAGGTTCTACATAGGACTTCAAATTCAAATAGGAAGGTTTCAGGATCTTCACTTTTGAGTCCATAAAAGTTTGGAAGGACAGAGGGTGAAATATTTTTCATAGTTTCATTGGTTTCTTCATCTACTATAGGAAACCCAAAAGAGCTTCCCATTTCTCTTCTACCTCTTCCTCTGCCTCCTTCTTCACCTCTACCTCCTTCTCCTTCTGCACCTCTACCTCATTCTCCTCTACCTCTACCTCTACCTCCTCCAAATAGTGTATTTTCTCCATTAAAGACTCCTCCTCCCCCTTCTTCTTCCATGGTTGATTCTTCTGTGGAAGTGGAAAAGTTTATGTCTCTAGCTGGGGTCCTTGAATCTTCTTCTAAGATAGGTTCAGTGGATGAAGTGGAAGGTATTTATGATGGAATAACTGATCTTAAGTCTTCTGGAAGTCTATGATCAGTATAGTATGGGATGTGGGTTTGAGTTGGAGGTGTGCTGCCTCTTGGTCTTGGTGGAACAAGTGGTGTTATAGGTATCAAGATTCTGCTTCTTATAAATCTACCCCTTGAGTCTCTTTCTCTACGCATATCATTGTTTTTGGGAGGTAAGAAATAAGGCTACCTAGTTACACTTCCCTGGAAACGATGCCAAAATTTCTACTCAACTTAGTGTTTCTAAATTGATATCATAAATTTTCAACCAGGGCTAGTAAACTGTTGAAGTGAAGTGAACCATATGTGCCTAGGTGTCTTCTTCCTACTTCGTTGTGCTTAGTGTTTTTCTAGTGTTTTTGGTTTTATGTTTTTATGCTAAGGGGAAAATAACTAAATTTCTGGCAAAGAGAAGTACCTGATCACACTTAAAACATAATAAAATCTACTCTAAACTATGAATGGTACCAAGAATAGAAAATGCTAATCCACAGAGTGTAAAGCTGATAAGAAAAGTAACTCATAACATTAAACTTAGTCCAATTCATTTCATTAGAGGTATGTTGGAACAAACTAAGAAAATAATTATTTTGATGTAATGAGGTTCTCTTTAGTAAACAACAACTTAAAACATCACATAGAAAATCTTATTCGTTGTTAGAAATTTGTTGGAACATTTTGAGAAAAGATTATCTACAATGTAGTAAGAAACCCTATGCTAAAATAACTTATGACACTAGAATTAACTCATTCTGAAACTCAAAATGTTACTATTAAGCCTCATTCAAGGGTTAGAGATTTCTTGGAACAACTTGGGAAAAAGGTTGTTTGTAAAATTATGAGATTCTCTTACATAATTGCAGAACAGTCAAGAACTCAAAATGATATAACTAATTCTTGTTCATATGATAATGATGTGTTAGAAGAAGTTGAGAACAAGAGCATCTTATAAAATAATGAGGGTCTTTTAAATCTAATTAACAGGACTGAAATGCAATTAACTAATAGAATTGAAATGCAATGGACAGAACTGAACTAAAATGCAATTAACTCAAAAGTACTACAGCTATATCTCATTCACGTATTAGTGATATATTGGAACAGCTCATGAGAACAAGATTGACTGTAATATTCGATGTAAGTAAATGACATAAAGCATGATGAAAGAGGGTAAATTCAGAAAACTGCTTAAGTTAAGAACAAAACATAGTTAAAGGTCACTTATCTAGAAAATATGCACAAAGCCTTTCGGATAGTAGGGGCCCTCTACCATCAGATTGGCACACGAATCCTTAACTCCTTAAAGTTTCTTCAGATCATGCATCAAAGTTATACTTCTTTCATTAGAAGAAAAACGCTCAGAATCAGAGTATCACAGTCTTTGAGAACTAACAACAAAACATCAACTAACTGTTTCTCAGTTCACCGAGTTATTTTTATAAGCAACTACATAACTGACATTGAGTAGAAATAGGCATAGGTGTCTTTTATAATCAAAATCAAACTATAACTCCTGTTGAGGACTCGTATTTTACTGAAGACACCTGTAGAGTCCTTATCCTTGTAGAAGTCTACTTCTTAGTTTTGGCTTTGTCCACGTGCATAACCACTTTCAGATTTTTTCTCAGCCTTCGTGGAGGACAAGGAATGATGCAAGAGAGTTATGGAGTCTAACCATATGTGTATTTCCCTCAAATGACACCTGTAACCTGTGTAAACATAAATATGGCTACGGAATGTGCGACTAGCTACAGAATGACTGCATTCTGTAGCTAAGTCTACTAAAAAATCACTATGACAACAAAACAACAAAAGTATAATAAGTCAGTCATTGCATGTATTCTTAAAGTGATTTTAATCATTCCTATTGATCTTTTAGGCCTATAACTGATAAAGGATAAATGGAATGCAGTGGATTTGGTGAAAAGAAAGGACATTTTTAGGGCTCAACAGGGTTGTTCCAGTGAGGTTGTTGAGGAACATACTACTAAAAGGGATGGTTCACAGGCTGAGGATGAAATGGAGGGTTTTAAGGCCAAGTAGGAGGTGTTGGCCAGGATGGAGGAGTGGGGGTTTACCAAGATTGTATAGGAGCATTATAATTGTTATGATAGCAGGATTGAGGTGCACCTTGCATACCCTGCCGATATGACTAAGGGTCTTGAGGCCTTCTCGGGTTGACAAAATAGAGTTTCTTTGGTCCTACTTTCCCACCTTGATATAAAAATTTGAGTCCAGGTAAGGAGGGACACTTGTCTGTGGCATCATTCTAGTTGGTTTTTACATTCATAAATGAACAGATCATTCCTCTGGTATTCACTATTCAAATGTATTGGTTTATGTATGGATTTATTTTTTGTTATATCCATTACATTTCTGTTGTTATTATGCTGGTTATAGGCATGTATTTGATTAGTGATGATATATGGATTTATCTATGTTTTACCTGTAAATGAATTCATAATGTATATATGGTCAAATAAATTGTATTTTAGCTTATGATGTATGGGAAAAATGCTTCTTATCCATTCTCAGATTTGTAAGAAACCCCCATGTTTAAATTTGTTGTTTATACTTGCAGATGCAATGTTTGTGACATGTTTGATGAAATGTCTATCATGTTCGAGAGGGGTCTAGACGAGTTCCTGATGATGTGATTTCTTTATTTCCTTTGTTTTAATGTTATTTAACCTCTCTTGAAGTTTCATGAAGTTCTGGGTAGTGACCTGGGCTTTGGGGCTAAAAAGGTGGCATGAATCCCGAAGTTGTAGGCACATAATTGACCTTTTGGGGTCCTGACCGCGGTCTTGCCAAGGAATTCCCATGGATATAGGTTTCTAGCCACTCCCTTTCCCTTATATGCCCATGGATAAAGCCTAAATTTGTCAAAAATCAGTCCCCCTTCAAGGGTTCAGGGGACAGGGAGGTTGGGCTACCTCTTGGAGGTGTTGTTAATGTAGTGTAAGGTTTGTTTGTTAGGTTTCTGTCGGTTCCACTTCCTGAAGGTCATATATGAGGTTAAATCTCATATTAATAGCCTCTCATCACATGTTTACCCCGGTTGGTTGGTTACTTGGGTACATGTGGGAAAAGGGTGTTACAATTTCTACTGGCTCTTGATATATCGAGTTCACCCCATAGTACAACTCATCCCACAAGTATGAGCCTAAAAATGTTTGAAGGTGCATAGAGAAAAGTATGAGGGATCATGCGTCGGGCTAACAATGGATTTTGATAGTGTTGCAACCAATGAGAAAGGCACTAGGAGGACCCCACAGGACAACTAAGCCCACAAGGCCGAACTCGGAAGCTTGTGATGGAGGCACAAAGAAAGTGTCGGGATAAAGAGCTATGGGCTTAGCACGAGCACCAAGTGACATGCAGTAGAAGACCAAGGGTGCATAGCTTTACATAGGGAATTAAGCTCTCGTAGGCCTAAAAATCAATACGCACCTGAAGGATTGAACAGATGGTCACCACACCTGGTCCTATGGAAAGAAAATAGACATGCACTAGTGTGAAAGGTACTAAGGCTAATTTGTACATATTTGGCAGTGATTATTTTAATAAAATAAAATGGGTTTTGAAAGTTAATCTAGCAGCATAATTTAGCAACAATGTTTATTAAAAATCCTTTGGGACTATAGTAAAGTAAATTAGGGCACATAATTGGATGAATGAGTCGACAACTATTTTGGATGTGTTATTAATAAATTCTTCAAGATTTGGGGGAACAAGTCAACATCTTTGAACATGTGACAATTTAGTGGTTGTTTTAGCAATTAGTCCAAAGTTAAAAACCTTCTATAGCTAGAAAAGCCTTGCTAAAACCAGTTAAAAGGCCATAATGCTAAACATAAGTAGAAAAACTCAGTTTAACTTGAAGAAAAGGATGGATAAGGTCTGAGGACCATGTGAATAGATCCAAAAGACTGAAATATACATGACGAATGAAAAAATAAGGATTTATGCAACAATACTATAAAATCATGTTGGGAAAAATACTGAGGGGGGGGGGGGGGGGTGAATCAATATTTTGAAACTCACTTAAACATTTCTTTTCTTATTAAGATTTATGTATGTGACTATAATGAAGTAAACCTTTGTATGTATGTGACTGTTACGAAGAAAACTAGCGTATATCCAGTTAATTAAATTTTCAGTTAATTGATCATTTGTTTAACTTGAACTAGTGTATCAGTACTTCGTTAGGCATTAAGAACATAATAAACAATCACACATAAGAAACAAATCAACACACATGAACACCAATATTTTTAGGTGGAAACTCAATGTGGGAGAAAACCATTGTTGTTGCCGTCTCTATCTTCATATTTTGTTATAATGAAAAACTTCTTAAAATATTGTACTGGTGCAGACTCATGCCAGCACACAAGAAACCACCTACATAAGGATACAACATTCTCTCATTCTCTAGCACCCACTTGAAGGGAGCTCCAACCCCCTGATCTCGTTTACTGGCACCCACTGAAAGGTAGTTCAAACCCCTTGATCATATTTACCAATTACCACTGGAAGGAAGCTTTCACTTCCTCACTGAGGGTTACAACCCTCAACACCTCCATGGACCACGTTTCATAATATTTCATACTAGATCCACTTGAACCAAAACATCAACACTTGTAGTCCACCTTTCACCAAATTTTCAGACTGTACCCACTACCATCATTTAAGCCCAATACCAGATAGAAAAACTGAAACCAATCTCTGAATAAAATTACTTAATCATTGAACCAACAGAGGCCCAAATAAATCAACTCATTCTGAAACAAACAAAGCATCTAGATCAACTCATATCACTATAAATTCATTCATTAGAATATCAAACCACATACTGTTCACCATAGAAACCAGGTCCTGTCACTGTAAACCCTGATCAACAACATGTCAAAATATATATGTTGTTGTTATGAAGAATATATGTGTATATATGTGTATTCCCTTAATCATACCTATGTGCATATCTCAAAATACTGGAGCCTGAATCTGAATCACTACACTACTAAATCAATCACTAAAACATACAAAAATCATCACATATCTCTGAACCACATATAGATCATCACATATCAACATCATCTGTAGTCAACATATCATTCCATAAACCTTTCAACCCAACCAAAACACATACTGCAAAACCCTAGCATATGTACATGACTCATGAATAACTTTTGCATATGTATGCACCTTTTATGTTTGACACTCATGTACAAATATATCCATATTTCATAATATATGTGAATACCAAGAATTAGATTCACGTATCTACATGATATTTTTGAAACAAACCTACGTATAGATCTGTAATGATTGACTCATACCTTTGTTGCACAAAAAAACTTCAGTCAAACCCAAATATTCATCATATACAGTAACAAACACACGTCATAACATTATCATCATATATCAAACCAACTCATAAGAAAATTATTCAATGTGCAATCATTTTAGATCTATTGGATTTGATCCATCATCATACTCCTTAGTGCACAATTATTTTAGATCAACCTATTCATGAATAATCCAGACCATGCAAACTAAACACTTTGATATCCATCTCCTTATATAACTTAGGCCCTAGCCAATACCTTGGATCAAACCCATACTAATGTTGATGGTATTCTTTGACGGGATAAAATATCCATTGTCGTGCTCATTTCTATGGGCCAATACCATGGTAAATACCCCTGGTATTTAGAATACCATGGTGCAGAAACTGTACGTGAATTTCTTCACCATACACATGTATGTACGTCCCTTTTCTTCAAAGAACCTCCATATACTTCCTCAAACTGAATTGATGTTTCTTTGTCTGATATCTTTGTCACATATGTACTCATCCTGTTACCATCATGTTGAGATATTTATCAAGTAGGTTTCCATCAAGGACAACACATACACATCCTGCTACAAGTAGGTTTCCGTCAAGGACAACACATTAGTCATAATGCCAAAAGAGAAAAGAAGCCAAAGTTAGAAAGAAAAATTCTTTATAAGCATTCTTGAGCAATGATATTAGATAATGATTTCTTGTGAAGAATTGTGTGTGAGGTGTAGTTGTTGGTGTTCTCAGAAATTAGATATTTTTGAAGATATTGGTTATTGAGGATGATTTTTTATTTTTATTTTGCAGATATATTTGGAAGTCATGGTTCTAGAATGAACATGGATGAAAGATGAATTAGTGATTTTCAAACAAGTTTTAACTTGTATATAAGGGTTTTTTCTTCCTTTAGTTGTTGGTAAATATTTTTGGTTGTAGCTCCTTTCAGTTATCCCTAATAAATTGGGGAATTGAAGCTTTTTGTTGATAGTAGCTAGAGAATTGTATCAACAAGTTGTAGCTTGCCTTGTGAAGCAAATAAAGTGAAGCTTTGAAGAATTTGTTTGTTATTTATGTGTTCCATTGTGATTTCTGATATCGTTTCTTTTCATGCTTATTTCAATAAATTATTGAAGTACGTAATGGTGTAGTAGTGTTGTTGCAAAAAGTGAAAGAACTTTTACAAATTGGTAAAATTCCTACAATACTGATTCAACCTCCCCCTCTTAGTGTTGTCTTGGTTTCCAAAAATTATTATCATAGCCAAGTTACTTCATATCAGTTTAACAGCCGGAAGAAAGATAAAGGACCATGGAAAACTAGGAAGAAGGATTTACTAACATAGCACCCATGTTCAATGGGACAAACTATGTTTTCTAGAAAGTGAGGATGAAGATCTACATTTCATCACTTGGAGATGATGTTTGAGATGTTGTGGAAGAATAATATCAAAATCCTCCATAAATTATTACCAAAGATCAAAAGATGGAGTTCCAATGCAACGCTAAAGCAATGAATGCCCCGCTTCCTAACCTACATGAATCATAGCTTGTAAAATTAATGTACTGCACATATACCAAAGCTATTTGGGGCAATATGAGAAGTTGTTATGGAGGAGAAAACAAGTTAAAGAAAGCTAAACTCCAAGGGTATAGGATGAAATTTGAGTATTTAAGTATAGATGATGATGAAGGTATTTCAAAGTACTTTTTAAGATTTTATGAAGTTTTGAACATCATCAGAGGGCTTGATGAGAATCTAGATGAAGTTGTAATAGTCCAAAAGGTGTTAATATATCTTCCTAAAAATTTTAATTCCAAGGTGTCAACCGTTGAATAAATGACCAATCTGAACACTCTCACTCTAGATCAACTCCTTGGTATACTCACTACCTATGAGATGATAATTTCTAATGGAAAGTATGCAGCCAAAGCACCAACCCTAAAAATAGAAAAGAAGTGCAAAGAAGAGCATGAAGACTCATGTTGTGAATCAGATGAATAAGAATCCAAATTTGTGAGGAAGCTCAAGTGAGGATCAAGAAAGTATAAAGGTAAGCTACCCTTTAAGAGTTTTAATTTTAGCAAATTTGGCCATTATGCATCAAAGTGTCCTAAAAATAAGAAGAGAGATTCAAGAAAGTTTAAAAGGACAAAACAAAGGCTAAGGAGAGAGGTTTTTTTGTTCAAGAAGAGACCTCCTCCAAAAGTGAACCCAGAAAATCCTCAGATGAGGAAAAATATGATGAGATCCCTAAAGAATTTATGTTGATGTCCATAGAAAATTTGCAAATTAAGGTTATTAATTATGATTATGAAGAGGCCAAATTATATATTTAAGGTGGAATGGTAAGTGCACTTGAAGAAATAAAGAGGTCAAGGAATAAAAATAACTCTTTGAAGGATTCTTTGATAAAAGAAAAAGTTGAAGATGTTGAGCCATTAATTTTGTAAATAGAAGAAGGTAAGAAGATTCAAGATTCTCGACTAAACCAACAACTGAATCAAAAGATTCAAGCTTGTGAAAGTCTGGAAGGAAAAATTTTGTTGCTAAAGGAGTTGGAGAAGGCAAAAACATGAGTTGAGTTTCAATCATAAATTCGGTAAAGGGACTAAAAATTTAAATAAAATACTGGTTGCACAACAATTTTCCTTAGATTGAATTGGTCTATGCTTTGAAATTGAATCCAACCCAACAACAGAGCTAAAAGGAAAGAAGGAAATTATGTGTTTCCCCACAACTAAAGAAGGGTCTATGCAGCAAAAAGAGGATAATGTGTAACACAAGAAATATCAGCAACAACAAAAACAAAATTTTGGCCAATCAAATCAAAATGCCCATAAATTTTCCCAACGTAGAAGGAAACCTTCCATTTATAATGATATTTTCCTAGGGTTCAGTTTCACATGCATGAAATATGGCCACAGAGTAACAAAATGCAGAGTTAATATTTCCTACAAGTATCTCAACCAAGGAAAAGCAAAACCAGCTATAACAATTCTTTTCCTCCTATAAACTATCTAGTGCAATGTTTTAAATGTCAAAATTTTGGGCATATAACAGTCAATTAAAAACTTAAGGAGAAGAAGATAGAACCAATTTTTGAGAAAATTGAACAAAAGCCCAAAGCTTGGAAAGAAAAGGAAAAATCAGAGCAATGTAATATGGATTTGTATGCTCAAAATGGAGGGAGCCATTGGTATGTCGAAAATGTCTATTTCAGGCACATGTCAAGATATAGGAGAATTTTTTTGACATGGAAACTAGTTTATAAAGGTAATGTGACTGTTGGAAACAATGCCCTAGAAAAAATTATAGAAAAAGGAGTGGTCAACCTGTCAAATGGAAAAGGTAAAGCCAAGAATGTTCTATATGTTGATGGGTTGAAGAATAACTTGCTCAATATATCTCAAATGTGTTTTTAAGGCTATGATGTGATTTTTAAAGAAAAAAAAAATTCAAATCAAGTCTATGGGAATCAATGAGATGATTACTAAAGGTGTGAGAATAGATAATAATGTCTATGTGCTCAAAGATAAGTTAGAGAGGTCTTGTCTATCAAATATTGATGAAATATGGTTGTGGCATAAGATACTTAGACATATGAACTTTGATCAGATAGTTAAGCTAGGAAAGAAGAACTTTGCTAAGGATTTACCTACGCTTTTGAAACTAGAGAATACAATTTTCAAATCCTACCAATTGGGAAATAAAACTCAGGTTTCATTCAAGGAAAAGGAGAACTCATCATCAAAGCCATTGCAACTAGTACATATGGGTCTTTTTGGACTATCTAGAACAAAGACACCCAGAGGTAAATTATATTGTATGCTAATAATTGATGATTTTAGCAGGATGATGTGGGTTTCCTTCCTCAGAGATAAATCTTAAGCTTTTGAGAAGTTTAGAGAGTTCAAAGCTATGACTGAGAATGAAAATAGTTACAAAATCAAAAGCATAATATATAACAATGGAGGTGAGTTCGCTTCAAAATAATTCAATGAATTTTGTAAGAATAATGGCATAAAAAGGAAATTCACAATAGTAGAGATTCCCCAATAAAATGGTGTAGAAGAAAGAGAAAACAGATTGGTGCACAATATAGCCAGAGCCATGATGAATGAAAGGATGGTACAATAGAGATTTTTGGAAGAATATATTCATGCAAAAGTGGTTATCTTAAGCAAATCTCATTTCAAACCAAACAGTGAAAAAACTCCCTAGGAGCTTTGGCATGGTAGACCTACAAAAATTAAGCACTCCAAAGTTTTTGGTAGTAAGATTTTATCTCAAGCGAAAAGATGAGAAGTTGGCTAAGTTTGATACAAGATAAAATGAAGGCATTTTTTTGGGATATTCAAAAAAACAACAAAGGATAAAAATGATATAAGAAAAATTCCAAGAGGATTGTTGATCTGAAAATGGAAGTACTTGAAAATTTGTGCAAGGTATCCATTTCCAATTAATTAAATGTGTGAAAAATTTCCATGTCTTGCTGATTAAACAAAATGTTTTTGGGAACTGTTTATGAGTTTATGTGTGAGGGTAAGTTATTTAATTTTACTATTTATCATATCATAACAGCAGAACATATCAGCTAAACTTCAACATAATATGACACAGATGTTTGGTGAGAAGTTCACCCTCCTGGGCTACGTCTGCTGGATCAAGCCTCCCAAATTGGCTTGTCATCTTGTATTAAAATGCTCCAAAATGATAAAACAAGTTTAAAAGTGCCTCAATAGGAAAATCTGACTGTAAATACCGAATCAGAAGACATGAAAATGCTAAAAATGCCTTTCCATATTCACTAAACAGTGAAAAATTACCAAGTATAGTGCCTTCTTCAACAAGGCCCTGATGGCTCTTTGAACTCCTCTGAAGATTTTTGGGCTGTAGAAGTCCTCAAGCAGTTTTGAAACCTCTTCCATTAGGTTTAGAAGGTAGAAAATAGTTGAAAATGGTTTTTGGTTCACCTCAAACAATGAGGTAAAACTCAATACAGCTCCATTTCCCCAATGGCCCTAATGGCTCTCCAAGCTTCCCTGAAGCTAAAATGGCTGTATAACACCTCTACTGCCTCTATAACCTATCCCAATGGCTCTGAAATGCTAAAAATAGTTGAAATTGGTTTTTGGTTCACCTCAAATGGTTAAGCATAACCCAAAACAACTCCAACTCCGTCTTGGCCCTAATGGCTCTCCAAGATTGCCTGAAGAAAAATGGGCTAAATATAAACTCTAATGGCTCTAAAACCTATTCCAATGGCTCCATAATGCTGAAGAAAGCCAAAATTGACCAAAATTTTGTCCAATTTGGTCCAATATTGAAGAAGTTATCATCAAAACAATATTTCTCCCAATGTCAAGTAAAAATCCCACTAAATGTGGGAGAACTGTAGATAGCTGCACTAAAATTGGCACTAAGGCCGGATTTGGTTGAATGCACCTAGCTCTAATGGAACCACTAGCAGTTAAATTTAATGTTTGGTGGGCGCATGTGAACGGTCCACAAAACCCGCCAGAATAAGTGCTACATCAAACTGTTGCCTTAAAAAAATGTTATGTGGTCACATTTTACGGTTTATGAAACCGTTTTCCAACCGCCATGTTACAGTATTAGCTCCCAGTTTAGTGGGACGGTTACATGTCACCCGGGCTAGCCCCTTTTTTTTCCACCCAACATAAATACAAACATTAAATAAACCATTTTCCCATTACATATTAAGTTTTAATGTGTAGCCCGCATGGTGGGGTCTCCTTGCTTGCCGAGACGAGGTCTCGGGTTCAAAACCCATAGACTTAAAAATATTTTTCCGTTCAAAAATTTCCATAGGCCTGGGGCCACGTGGTGGCCTCTGGGGTTGCCACGTGGCACCCTTTGATTGGCCATTAAAAATCAAAGTCAAACAATTGACGAATGGAGAGATGCCACATGTCATAATATGATTGGCCAAGATGGAATATTCTAAGGAATATTCTAGGGAATATTTTGAGGAATATTCCAAGAATATTCCTTGAAATATTCTTTTTTTTAATAATTCCAAAGTCAAAGTAAACTCTGGTGAAACTCAGCTTTTTGCAATGTACTGAAAACTTCAAACTTGCATAACTTTCCAATACGATTTGAGTGCCGTTCACGGTGCCAGGATCGTATCGTCGAGGCCTATCCATCATTTTAGCTTTCAAGTGATTTTTAACACTTTAAATTTTGAGCTTTTTCCATAGCTCAGTCTTGAGCTCCTGATCACACCTCCCAAATGAGAAGATTTTGGACCCCAAAAGCTCACTAAAATGTTGAAACTGAACTGTAAAGAAAATGAGAGAATAACAACATCCTCTTCTCTTCAGATTTCAAAAATTTTCCTAACTTGCCAACTGTTCTCATGGTGAATTTTTGCTGAATGAGCCATGTACTTGTGCCGAATCCTAACCAAGTTTTCTCACCATACCAATCTACCATTCTGAAACCAGCAATGACCCTTGCTGAACTTTGTGCCCTCTTTTCTTGCATGCCTTTCCATCTCATGGAATCTTGCACTGCTTTGCACCGACGCTTTTTTTTCTGCAGCAATCGACACTAAAGGCACCTTGTGCAACATACGACATCAAAAACAAGTTGACCTAAAATTTGCTATATAATTGACACAAAAAACTGTAACAAGTGTGCACACAATCGACACAAGTCGATAAACAACAAGTTACATCTTGAGAAACACATGTATGTAACAATGTACAATGAACTATTTACAGTTCGCTAATTACACATAAAACCTCTATGTACATGTGAAGCTTCAACTCTTATTTTCAAATACCAACAAGTACATCATCCCAAAAACATGTGGGTGACTAAGAGCTAAAATAAAAGACATTGCTACAATAAAAGTGAGTATCATAATCATCTTTTGCACCTCCATGGAGAAATTTTGCAACAACAAAGGAATTCCTTCAAACTGAAACTGCTTTTACATGCAATCTTGCATCAACTTTTCAACTGAAATAAATGCATACAAAATCTGAAATTTGCATGTACAAAATGAGTATAACTTACTGCATTAAGAAGTTAATCCACTTCCTACCAATCCAACTCCATGACATCTTTTGTTGCAGCAGGAGTTCTTCATGTGAATCTTTCATTTCCACATCGATAATGGAATCCATAGATCCACTTGTGCCAATCTTTTTGTCCTCAAGCTGCATGTGCCTTGGAAGAATTGTTGGATGCAAGGTCCAACAATGAGAGACATCATGTCCCTTATTTTTACAAAATGTGCAACTCTTATGCACTTTTTGTAAAAATTTTCTTTGCCTCTTCTGCTTCTTGTGTGCTTTCTTTTTCAACCAGCATCTTGAAGCAACATGGTTAAATCCACCACAAAATGTGCACCAAAACTTTATTTCATTTGAACAAGAAAAAATATCCTTCTTTGCTGAAACATAATCAAATTGATCATGTGAATAATTATACCTCTTTTGCTGAATGGAATGTCCATCCTTTTTGTCTTTGAGAGACGATGAACTAGTAGAGGAGACAACGTTTTTTGTCAGACTTTCATCACAGTTCTTGTCTTGAAAACTATTTGAACTTGAATGCTCGCCATAAGCGAAATTTTTACCCTCTACTTGCTGCAATGATGGCTTAAAACAATGGCAATCATCCTTAAAACAATTTTGACATATATGCATTTTAGAACTTGGAATAAAGGTTCTCTTTAAATTTTCATCACATGCATTCAAGGATTTGGAGTCTTCACCATTAAACTGCACATAACCAAGACCAACATTCATGGGTCGCTCCACAACTGAAATAGGGTCAACCATGCCTTGTGCATGCTTTCCCAAACCTTTTCCTTCATGATATCCCATCTTAAACATTAATTTGGACCCTAAACCCCTTGTATGTTTTTCAAAAGAACCAACACACTTTTCAATTGAGGAAATTGAAGACAAGTTGGAATGGTTTACCTATTCCTCACACTTGTTCTTGGAAAAAGCTTCTTGAGCTTGAAGGAGTTGTTTCTCCATGTCATGCAACCTTTGGAGAATTGTTTCCTTCTCTTCCTTCATGGCTAACAATTGTGCATGAAGCTTAGCACTTACTCTTTGATCCTCAATCAAAATCTGCACAATGTCCTTCACTTTAATGAACTCATTCTTCATGTCATCATTGAAGAATCTCGTGAAGGAGGAAATTTCACTTGTAGAAGAATTTAACATTATGTAAATGGTAAAATTAACAAAAGGAAATTCCAAAGAAAAGTTCTCAAAGCTTTCAAACAAATGACAAGCTTTTAGCCAAATGTCTTTACAACCATACTCTTATTCAAGCAACCATAAAATGCAAACTCCAATAGCTTTTGTAGCAAACAATAATCAAGTGGATTTGTTTTCCAAAGATAATCTTGAGGTAATTTGGGGTAAGGAAGTAGCCTACAACTCTTTTTTCCTTTCCAAGACTTAGCTATCAACAGCTATCTTTTCAACTCAAGAAAACTCAACAATCAACCATTTTGCAACCAATAAAACAATCGATATTTTACATTGTTTTAACACCTTTTGCACCAAAAAAAATGCTCAACCTGAGCTCAACCTATGCTCTGATACCATCTAATCTGAAAATGGAAGTACTTGAAAATGTGTGCAAGGTATCCATTTCCAATTAATTAAATGTGTGCAAAATTCCCATGTCTTGCTGATTAAACAAAATATTTTTGGTAAATGTTTATGAGTTTATGTGTGAGGGTAAGTTATTTAATTTTACTATTTATCATATCATAATAGAAAAACACAACAGCCAAACTTCAGCATAATATGACACAGATGTTTGGTGAGCAGTTCACCCCTCCTAGGCTACGTCTGCTGGATCAAGCCTCCCAAATTGGCTTGTCCTCTTGTATTAAAATGCTCCAAAATGCTAATACAAGTTTAAAATTGCCTCAATAGGCAAATATGACTATAAATACATAATCAGAAGACATGAAAAGGCTAAAAATGCCTTTCCATATTCACTAAACAATTAAAAGTTACCAAGTATAGTGCCTTCTTCAGTAAGGCCCTGATGGCTCTTTGAACTCCTCTGAAGCTTTTTGGGCCGTAGAAGTCCTCAAACAGTTCTGAAACCTCTTCGGTTCAAAAGGTAGAAAATAGTCGAAAATGGTTTTTGGTTCACCTCAAACAGTGAGGTACAACTCAATACAACTCCATTTCCCCAATGTCCCTGATGGCTTTCCAAGCTTCCCTGAAGCTAAAATGGCTTTAGAACACCTATACTACCTCTGGAACCTGTCCCAATGGCTTTGAAATCCTGAAAATAGTCGAAATTGGTTTTTGGTTCACCTCAAATGGTTAAGCATAGCCCAAAATAGCTCCAACTCCCTCTTGGCCTTGATGGCTCTCCAAGCTTCCCTGAAGAAAAATGGGCTAAATATCAACTCTAATGGCTTTGAAACCTGTTACAATGGCTCCATAATGCTGAAGAAAGCCAAAATTTACCAAAATTTCGTCCAATTTGGTCCAATATTGAAGAAGTTATCATCAAAACAGTATTTCTCTCAATGTCAAGTAAAAGTCCCACTAAATGTGGGAGAAATGCAGATAGACACACTAAAATTGGCACTAAGGCCATATTTGGCGGAATGCGCCCATTTCTGGCAGAACCACTAGCAGTTAAATTTATTGTTTGGTGGGCGCATGTGAACGGTCCACAAAACCCGCTACATCAAACTACCGCCTTAAAATTTTTTTATGTGGTCACATTTTATGGTTTATGAAACCATTTTCCAACCGCCATGTTACAATCTTAGCTCCTAGTTTTAGTGGGATGGTTACATGTCACTCGGGCTAGCCCTAAGGGGCTAGCCCCCTTTTTTTTTTCGCCCAACATAAATACAAACATTAAATAAACCGTTTGCCCATTACATATTAAGTTCTAATGTGTAGCCCGCACAGTGGGGTTTCCTTTCTTTCCGAGACGAGGTCTCGGGTTCAAAACCCATAGAATTTAAAATATTTTTCCATTCAAAAATTTCCATAGGCCTGGGGCCACGTGGTGGCCTCCGAGCTTGCCAC
Organism: Pinus albicaulis; assembly: GCA_034641835.2. Classification (NCBI taxonomy): domain Eukaryota; kingdom Viridiplantae; phylum Streptophyta; class Pinopsida; order Pinales; family Pinaceae; genus Pinus; species Pinus albicaulis. The sequence continues at coordinate 813,978,486 of CM076581.1, read as the reverse complement.
ATGGAACCCTTTGATTGGCCATTAAAAATCAAAGTCAAACAATTGATGAATGGAGAGCTGCCACATGTCATAATATGATTGGCTGAGATGGAATATTTTGAGGAATATTTTGAGGAATATTATTTTTTAATAATTCCAAAGTCAAAGTCAAGTCTGGTCAAACTCAGTTTTTTTGCAGTTTACTAAAAGCTTCAAACTTGCATAAATTTCACATACGATGTCAAATTTGAGTGTTGTTCACGGCACCAGGATTGTATCGTCGAGGCCTATCTGATCGTTCAGGTTGCAAGTGATTTTGAACACTTTCAATTTTGAGCTTTTTCCATAGCTCGGTCTTGAGCTCCTGATCAATCATTGACAGTATTGATGTCAAGGTTGATGAATACATTGAGCATGAAGAGAAAACTCCAGTATAAAAAAATGCTAGTGGACCAGTCAACATTGGTGAATAGTATAATGAGCCATTTGCAGAAGAATAAGATGATGAAGAACCATCCAGTCATCAAGTAAAATATCCTTAAAGATATGTGCAAAAACACCACCCAATTGATCAGATTTTTGGAGAATTAAATACCAGTGTGAAAATAAGAAGGAAATTTCCCAATTCCCCTGCACAAGCACATGTTTCTCTATTTCCTTGGAGGAACCAAAGGATGTTCTGGAAGCCTATCAAGACCATAGTCGCTTAAAAGTTATGCATGAATAATTGGACCAATAGAGAAAAATTAGACATGGGAAATTATTCCAAGACGTGCAAACAAGAATTTCATTGGCACGAATTGGTTTTTCAGTAATAAATCAATTATTGTGGAGAAGTGGTAAGAAAAAAATCTATATTCGTATGCAAAGGATAGGCTAAAAAATAAGGACTAGACTTTGATGAAACGTTTTATCTTGTTCCTAGATTAGAAGAAATAAGAATGTTTCTTTATTTTTCTTTCTTTATGAAATTTAAAATTCTATCAAATAGATGTCAAATCTACCTTTATCAATGGAGAACTACAGGAGGAAGTGTACATTGAGAAGCTAGAAGGTTTTCAGCTAATAGAGAAATTATATTATGTTTGCAGACCGAAGAAGGCATTTTATGGTCTCAAGAAAGCCCTTTGGGCTTGGTATTATGAGATAGACAAATACCTACTCAAGTGTGGATTCAAAAGAGGTGCAACTAAAAACAATTATATGTAAAAAAAAGGATGGAAAACTTATCGTGGTTGTCATATATGTTGATGACATTATTTTTTCGATACCTAGTGAATTTGCAGTTGATATGAAGGTCAACTTTGAGATGTCAATGCTTGGAGAAATTTCCTATTTCCTTGGATTGCAGATTACACAGACCCACAAAGGAATTTTTGTCTCCCAAAGCAAGTATCTCAAATATGTGTAAATAATTTGGCATGGAAGAATTCTCTTTAGTGAGCACTTCAATGGTGTCAGGTTGCAAACTTAGCAATATGGATGAATCTCTAACAGTGGACCAAAATTTATTCATATCTACCATTGGTAGCCTATTTTATTTGACTACTTCAAGACCAGATATTATGCAGGTCATTAGTATTGTTGGAATATTACAAGCAACTCCAAGAAAAATCCATGTAGTAGCAGGCAAGAAGATTCTTAGATATTTCATAGCAACAATGGATTACGGACTTTGGTACCCCAAAGGTACAAAAAATTCTTTAAGAGTTTATACTAATGTTGATTGGGAAGGTCATGAAGATGATCTAAAGATCACAAGTGGTGGTGCTTTCTTTCTTAGAGGTTGCCTAGTTTCATGGTTAAGAAAGAAGCAAGATTTTGTTTCCTTATCTACAACTGAAGTAGAGTACATTGCAGTAGCTCATCTATTGTGGATGAAGCAGAACTTTCAGGATTTACAAGTGTTCTATGATCAACCTATTCCCATTATTTGTGAAAACACAAATGAAATAAGCATGTCAAAGAATACAATTTTTTACTCCAAGACAAAGAATATTCCAATCAAGTATCATTTCTTGAGAGAGAGAGCTGCAAATCAGATTGTGAAGCTGGAGTATGTTACTAAAAAATAATATGTTGTTTATATTTTCACAAACCTTCTTCCTAGAGAAAATTTTGATTATTTGAGGAAAATATTGGGAGTTTCTCCTCTTTTCTCCCTTCACTAGCTCTTTCTTTAAAAAGAAGAAAGAAAATTGTTATATTTTCAGCATATCAAGATAAATTTGTCAGGTCCAAAAGATCAAGATGATAGAGGAATATTGTTGAAAGGGGGAGTATGGTGATAGGAGGAGCATGTTGGTGTCTTTTCCATTGATGTAAAACGGGGAGTATGGCGACAGGGGGGAATGTTGGTGTCTTTTCCATTGATGTCAAATGGGGAGAGATACATGGTGATCAAACAAACAAATTAAAAGGAGATTTACTTGGTGAAGGAGAGGTGTTAATGATCCAACAACAAAAACACCACAATAACAAAAACAAATAAGGATAAGAGAAGTGCATCTCAAGGGGAGAAACCTCAAAGGAGACAATCAAAGTTGATATGTTTTTCTAAGGATATATATATATATATATATATATATATATATATATATATATATATTTATTTATTTTGGTGTTATCATCAATTCCAAAGGGGCACAATGTTGGAACTATGTTGTCATCGAATGGTAACACACGAAAAACGTGTCAACATAAGACTAATAAGAACTTAGGAGATTAGTTTCCAAGTACAAGAAGAAGAATTAAGGAGTGGCATGGATGAGAATGGTGTAAATACTTTTGGAGCCAGTCCTAGAGTAGTGAATCATCTCAAATGCATATGAAACCCATCTTAATGGAAATATCTTGGAAAACTCTTTCCAATGATATGTAGAATTCTGAAAATGACATCCGCGTTTGATAGATAGATAGAGTCAAAGTTGTATGACCCCAAGTCAAATTTTAGTAGAAATAAATGGCTTGGAGACCTTTTTGGAGAGAAGCCAAGTTTGACCAAGCAACCAAACCCAACAGCAAATATGGAGGATCCCCCATTGAAATCACTAGGCAGACATGGCTTGAAAAATGAGGTAGAGGGGAGCATGGTCATTGACCATAAGGTGGAGCCCCCATTCTATCACATCACGATAGGGGTAGCCTGAAAGGTGTACCCCAGAAAAAACCATAAGGAGTGCTTAAGTGGCAATGCATTGTTGGGCCGAGGAAAAGGTACATTTTACCCCTATTTTTAGCGTGATTTATTATTAAATTTTTTATGTTTTCCTTCATTTTAGAAATAAATCAAAGGAGAATAATGTAAAAGTAGGGTAAAATGAATTGTTAATAAATCCTGTGTTTAATAGTATGAAAACTAACTTTTTCTGTCTTTATTGATAGGGAATTGAAACAAACCAACCGTTGATGGAAACGACCAAACAACAGTAGTCAAGAAAAGTAAATGGAATCGCATCGGTTCCTATGAATTATAAAAAGATGAAGAGACACGCCTATTCTTGAAGCATTCAGTTAATGGCTACGAAGCCTCAGGATCACTTTATTCTGAGGATTCATTATTCTGTTTTGTTTCTCCTTTAAGTTATAAGAGGCTGTAGGTGAAAGAAAACAGAGAGTTGTTCATGTATTATAATTTCTATAATAAACTTATTTAGACAGAATCTTCGAACTCGTGATGATGTAATGTTCCATTGATTAATGAAAAAGTTGGTGTTTTCGTTATAAGCGGATTATGAGTATTCCTTGGCAGAAGACATCTAGAGGCTTCAGGCCTGGTCCCTGGGAGTTATCTCGTTATTTTGTGTTATATGTTTATTTCCTGATTCTCGTAATTTAGTTATTATTTGCGCTTTGTATAATTTCCATTCGATTCATTAATCGCAAGTGTGATGTGTTACAATTTCCTTTTCAAATAGGTTTAATTTATCATTGATGTTCCTTTATTACTGAGTGACGTCCTTACATTCATTATATTGATTTCAGTGTGGTTAAGTGGTTGTTGTTCAATTCTGCATATGGTTATTTCTTAAGTTTTTCCATCACTAGTGTGAATGTATGGTTTACTATTCAATTCTGAGTGATGTTATTATTCGAGTTATAGAGAATTCCATTGCAAAATGTTAAATAATTGATTGTTGTTCAATTCATTAATATTGTTGTTCAATTCATCAAAACTGTTGTTCAATTCATTAAGCATGATGTTCAAATGAAAAAGATCCTTTATTTTAGCATTGAGTGTTTACTTCTGCATAGGTTCAGATTAGAGTTTATTCCTTTGATTGATTTGAAGTATTTCATAGAATTAGATAATATTTCTTACAACGATCTAGAGTAATTAACCTTTTATTTCACTCACATATATTTTTCTCGCACTCTTGAAATAAAAAGACTTGCCCTGGGTTGATGATTAATGTGAAGCATTAAGGTTACCTTTAACATTCACCTTCTTGACCCAACATTTTGGTGTCATTTCTGGGGAGAGTGTTTAGGAGTGATATCTTTTTATATTTTCCTTTTGATGTGAAAGAACTGGATATTGAAAATGAGAGGTAAGAACCTACGTATTAGCAAGCAAAATGCTTGCTCTCTAGCCCAATTCTCAGTAGCTGTGCAGAGGTTAAATACGATGGGTGTTTGTTTTTTTATGAATGACTAGGAAGAAAAAGATAGAGTTAGATCAAAAACCCCCATCTAAATCCACAAAACCCAAGGGTTCGGTGGTCCTTGTCAGAAAAACATTCATAGACGAAATCTTAAGGAAAGCTGAATCCCATGCATCTGTAGGAACCAAAATCATTTCTGAAAAGAGTCCTACTACAATCCCTCAGGCAACAGCCTCACCATCTGTATCCTACTCCGAGATTCACAATGAAAAAGAAGGGTCTGAACGGATCTTTCAGACTATAGAACATTTGAGTCCTGAGCCTTCACGAGAGGGAAATTCTTGCAATTTGCAAGAAGGAGAGGGAGAAATCAGTAGTGTAGTAAATATAAAAAATCCAGAGCCTGGATATCCTAAAATAGTGGTTGAGACAGAGACACTAAATATTCTAGATAGAGGTAGTACTGCAAGACCTACTCCAAATCCACCCTCTAATTCCACTCAAATTATTCTCCCATACGAGGAAATTCTTGAAGGTTATTCATACATCTTTGATTAGATGGCGATTAACGAAAACTAGAGACAAAAATCAACATTGGAGTAACCCATTTTTGATTCGGCTACAAATGCCCCTATGAAATCTATCCCATTACAAAACATCCCCACCTTCCATGGGCTGACCTCAGAAGATCCAAATGCATTTTTATTTGAATTTGATGTTTTGTGTAGGGGATATGACTACACCACTAACCCTCAAAAACTGAAACTATTCCCCTCTACATTGAAGGAGGCAACTCAAAGCTGATTTATGGGGATTGGTGGGAGAACCATTAATAGTTGGGATAAGATGAAAAACTATTTTCTTAATAAATACCAAGATTACTTCCAGACTTGAGAACTGAAAGATGAAATATTCAACATCGCCACAAAAGACAATGAGACATTACAGGAATATGTTGAATGATTTCAATATAATTTGCAAAGATCTCCATATGATACACTATCTAAAGATATCTTAATAGAAAAAATGATTAAAGGAATGAAAGATGAATGGGTAGAAACACTTAATATAATGGGAAAGGGAGACATATATCAAGAATATTATGATGACATTATTGCATTGTGTATCAGGTGCTCTTGAGGTAGTACACATAATAGGTCAGTTGGACGGGATTCAGTTACTAGGAATTAAAAACAGTCAGGTGGCAGTGTAACCAAAGTAGAATTCGGTAATCTCCTGGAAGATTTCAAAACTGATATCTTGGGTACCCTCACAATACAACTAGATTTCCTCTAGGCCAAGTAGAAGAAAGCTTTAGCAGAGAAGAACTTGGTTGTTTTTTGTCAACGCTATCGGAAGAAGTACAACCAGCGGGAGTGTCCATTAGACATGGTCCAGACATGTGCTATATGTAACAAGGACCACGCCACTGAAAAATTCCCTTCACTTCCAAGGTTGAAAGTGGTTTTCAAAGAAGCATAAGAAGAAACAAAACAAGTGTATCTAATGAATCAACGTCAACATTGGCAAGCCGGACTAGGTATGTCATAAGACATGTCTCATTCTTTCCTTCTTCACAATTTAATTAATAGCTCTCTAGAATAGCATGGAAAATCTAATCACCTTTTTCTCCTTTGCCATCCCAATCATTTTCCATGCCCCCTTGGCCGAATCAACCCTCTCTAGGTAATGGTTGGCCAATTTTTCCTTTCTCTCCTCCATACTGGAAAAACAATCCATATTAGTCTCGGTGGCCAGCTTGCACCTCACAAAATACAAATTGGTCTCAAAATTGGCAGTGACCCATGGGAATGACCAATTTACCTTTGGGAACAGGGGCTCAAACTCAACCCACATTACCAAATCCATCCCTAGTACAACAAAATCCTCAGCCTATTATACGCCCTCAACTTCCAGCTCAACCAAATCCTAATCCTAATAACAAACCAATTCAATTGATCCAGATTATTGAGAATCCAGACTCAGAAACTGAACAAAAGGAATGCAATAAACTTAGGCTGAGATCAGGGCACATTATTTCACCTAAATAATATACTTCCCTGCCAAAAATTGAGTCTTAAATTCCAACATAACCTAAAAAATCAACTGCGATAGAAACAAAGATAGAATAGGGGATGGACATAGTCGACCAAGAAGATCCTGAAAATATTATTATTTCCTCTCCTCCCTTCCCTGAAAGATTATTAATACCCAAGGCAATTGTCTCTTCATATTTTGATCTCATAGGGGAATTAAAAAATATTTGCATTAAAATTATTCTCCTGCAGGCTATATAAGACATCCCTATCTATGCTAAAACAATTAAAGAATTGTGTGTAAAAACACCTGAGGAAAGAAAAGGCTTTACCAACTGTTCATGTAGTGGGGAAACTGTCAGATTTACTTTTGGGTAAAGAAACACCAATAAAATATGAGGATCCAGGAAACCCCATAGTCACAGTACAAATCTATGGCCTCTCCTTTTCAAACATGTTAGTCGATTTGGGGGAAACTATTAATATATTAACTACAGAAACCTGTGAAACATTAGGTATAACAGCCTTAGAAACCACCTATACCTTGCTGTAACTTGGTGACCAATCTGTTGTTAGACCGGAAGATACATTACGAGATATCCTGGTTTCTGTGGACTCATGGGAATACCCATCATAATTTTTAGTTATTAACCCAAAAATTAGGTTAGACGAACATCCCCTGATATTGGGATGACCTTGATTAGCGACGGTCGATGCTTACATAGGCTGTCGAACTAGTAGCATGACCATTTCTAGAGGAGATTCCACAAAGAATATTTCTATATATCCCCCTACCAAATCAAGTTTTCCCACTGTAAATATTCATAACCAACCACTTACCTACTGGGAACAAAACATTGGTTCACCATTAACAATAGTTGAAGCACTCGAATTCAAAGATCAAACTAAAGATGATGTGATCAATAACTTTATAAAACAACCGTATACTTCAGTGAATTTAAAGTGCCAAGTGTTAAAAGTGGTTCTTGATAATGAAGCACAAGAAGACCCTATGGAAGATACTGATGACCGACACATACCCACGACTGTTGTTCATAAAATCATGCCAATTGAAATCGAGCTAGGTAAAATTTTGAATATCAATGGTAGTCTAGATAGTGACCAACAACAAAATCTCGTTAAAGTATTGCAAAAATATAAAGGAGCCTTTGAGTGGGACTACCGATACATGAAGGGTATAGATCCTCAACTGTGAACACATCATTTTACACTTTAAAGGATGCTCACCCTATTCGAAAGCCTCATGGAAGGTTAAACCCACATCTGAAAGACATTGTAAAAGAAAAATTACAAAATTTGCTAGATGTAAACTTCATTTATCCTATTTCAAGCAGCAAATGAGTCTCTCCATTAATAGTCGTTCCTAAAAAGAATGGTAAGTGGCGAATATGTGTGGATTACAAAGAGTTGAACAAAGCCACATAGAAGGACCACTTCCCCCTTCCCTTTATTGATCAGGTCCTTGATACATTGGCATGAAAGCCATTATTTTCCTTTCTTGATGGTTTCAGTGGCTATAATCAAATCCAGATAGCCCCTGAAGACCAAGATAAAACAACCTTCACCTTCCCCTAGGGTACATTTTCCTATAGAGTATTACCATTCGGTCAATGCAATGCCCCAACAACATTTCAAAGGGTCATACTTAGTATTTTTTCTAATTTAATAAATGAAGGGCTCGAGGTCTACATGGATGACTTTACTCCATATGGAGATGACTTTGATTATACATTGCAAACACTGGAAAAAGTATTGGAATGATGTATTACTACCAGATTATGCTTGAGAAATGAAAAGTGTCACATGATGATGACCGAAGGCGTGATCCTAGGACACTACATCTCTGCAGCTAGAATATAGGTAGATCCGGCAAAGATGGAGGTAATTATCTTATTAGCCACACCTTGTACTCAGACATAGGTACCTAGTTTCCTTGGATATGCAAGGTAATTTTGTAGGTTTATAAAGATTTTTTCACAAATTCCTGCACCTTGCTATGCATTAAGTGGAAATGTTGAATTCCATTGGTCTGAAAAATGTGACACTGCTTTTTCAGATTTGAAGAAATTGGTCTCGACTGCACCAGTATTGGATGGCCCCAATTGGGAGATTCCATTTCATATTTCTCGGGATGCATCAAATACAACAATAGGAGTGGTTCTCGGTCAAGAGGAGGACAAGAAGCCCAACGTTATTTACTATATTAGTAAGAATCTCACTCCTGCTGAACTAAAGTATACAATGACCAAAAAGGAGTTAGATATACCTATTAAGGATCGTCTAGGGAAGAAGAATGTAGTTGCATATTTCCTATCTAGAGTCCAAAAGACAAATGACCCACTGGCAGTAGATGATCAATTCCCTTATGAGCATTTGTTTGTTGTGTCAATAAAAGTGCCATGGTACGTAGATGTAGCGAATTATCTAGAAGTATGAAAGCTACCAAGACACTTGACAACAAAGGAATGAAAGCTGATTGTTTAACGCAGTGCTATATTCTCCTATATTGGTGGATATATTTTCCATATAGGAGATGATATGCATATACACAAATGCATTCAAGAAGACAAGACCCATGACATCTTGAAGGCCTATCATTACGAACAATGTGGCAGACATTTTGCAGATCTCAGGATAGGGCACAAAGTATTACAAATGGGCTACTATTGGCCCACAATTTTTAAGGATGTGTTGAAGAGGTAAATCCCCTCTGCGGATAGAGGCGATCCCTACTAGCCTAGAACGGGTCTAGCAACAATCATCAAATGCTACAGCACAAGTTCCTAATTGCGAATAAATAGACCAACGATGGAGGCCCACCTGGAGTCCAACGCTATGATTCGTAGAAGAGGCAGTGTTCCCGTTCCTCAGCCTCGGCAGATCACGATCCCCACGATCTCCATGAATGGACACCTGCACATGCAAGAAACAATATGAATACAAGCATAAAATCCATAATACGCAACTATATATCAGTAAGAAAGGATATAACTCATCATTATCATAAGTGAAAAACAGAGTGGAACCATAACCAGTAGTCATTCATTAATAAACAATCGAAAGAGAGTACAACCAATGTTCTGACGCTGAGGTCTCCTTCGGAGGGGTCTCCAGTAGTACACATCTCGCAAAGCCTGCCAAGGATGGGACAAGCCTCTCTTAGAGTCTCTCGACGATAGTCTCCTTGCTTGAGTTTGGCCTTAAGGGAAGAATGAGGGCTCTTGCAGCATTAAGGCTCTTGGGAATTTGAGAACTTGGAGATTCAAGACTTGGGCACTTCAAGACTAGCTTGCAATGGCAATGGGCAAGCTTTTATAGATGGAGGAAGGGGAGTTGGGATCCCTATAATTGTGGGATTGGCCCTATCTTCAAGGAATCTTCCATGAGAGGTGGCAAACCACTTCTCCTTCATGGAACTCCCGGAGCCAAACCTCCCAACTCAAGATAGATAACAGTTTCTGAGTCTGTTGAAACGAAACTTCCGTCATTTTATTTTAAAAAACACTCCTTAAATTGGCTGGCGCGACTGTGACTCTGGGACAGAGCACCAGTTGGCGCGGCCTCTTTGTAGGATTTTCCCCATTGGCGCGAGTGATGAAATGGCTACCCGCGCCAATGCAAAAAGGGATGTTTTTATGGTTTTTTTCAAGGAGATGTCTTCAGGGCAATTGAAGCTCATATTTAGAGGAATGCAATGATAGTGGTTTCAAGGCATGACATTGCTCACAGGTCACAGAATGGGCCCTCCAATGTGCGGGACGGGGAATGGTAGGGACGGTGACAAATTACTGTGTAACAGGATGCAAAGAAATATGTGCAAGTCTACGATAGTTGCCAAAGAATGGGTTGCCCTGGCCAATCCAACGAGATGCCATTGCAGCCATAGTTGGTAGTAGAACCTTTCAAACGATGGGCGCTGGAATTTTTTGGGCCATTCAATCCACCATCAAATCATAAGGCCTACATACTTGTTTCCACAGACTACATGACAAAGTGGGTAGAAACAGTGGCTTTGGCAAAATCTATAGAAGAGTCAGTGATTAATTTTATTTTTGAGCCATTTGTGTGGTATGGCTTACCTAGGGAAGTGATAACTGATGGAGGGGCATAGTTTGCAGAACATAAAATTACGTCCACTCTACAGAACCACCATGTCACTCATATAGTCACCTCTCCCTACCACCTGTAGGCAAGGGCAGGTCGAAAGCACCATTGAAGTCATTGAGGTGATTATCACAAAAACAGTCTCAGCGCATCGTCGGGATTGGGATACTAGACTACTAGAGGCCTTGTGGGCTTATCGCACAACTTGGCGAAACACCACTGGATATTCTCCATACCACTTGGTATTTGGAAAGGAACAAATTTTCCCCATTGAATTTGAGATAAAGACTCTTAGAACAACCAAGGAAGTGGGGTTGGATTTGACAGAGGCCCAAGTTAAAAGACTCCAATAGATAAATGAATTAGATGAAGCACGACTACTTGCTCTACAATGCACTATAATTATTCAGCAACAACAAGCTAAGTGGCATGACAACCTCATCAAAAAGAATACATTCTGGAAAGGAGATTGGGCACTCCTTTACGACTCCAGATTCCAAGACTTCCCAGGTAAGTTACAAACAAGGTGGCTGGGGCCATACAAAATTCAATAAGTGCACAACAATGATACCATTACCTTGACCACCATAGATGGATCCAAATCTGCCTTTCGAGTCAATGGACACTAGGTGCAGCTCTATCATAAACCATTCACAAAAGAGTCTTTCTGCCAACATGTAATGTTCCAAAATTTTAGCCTCAAAGCTAAATGGAACATTAGAGTTAGCAGCATCTCTAGTCGGTGAATAAAGGGGTAGAAAAGCCCATAAGTATCCTAAGGAGGAATAAAAACACTTAAAATGTGAAAGGGGGAACTCTTTCTAGCTTAATAAGACACCTCCATGTGTGAACAGGGATAAAATCAAGTTTATTCAGTCCACTTTGACTAAGTCAACAACGCAGTTGTGGAGGAGGAGGAATCCAAGAAAAAATAACACAGTTTTGGATGGAGATGTATCTTTGGATAGAGATGACCTAATTGAGTGGGGCCAAGTGCAAGAAAAATCATGTTTTATTTAATGAGGAGGATGGCAGCACTATTCTTCATGTTTTATATCATTATTCTTGTCTTCTCAGACTTTTTCTTCCTCTTGCTGTTTAGCAGGGTAGCAGTGTTGTTTAGCACCGGGTGTTCCCGAGCAGAAATCCCACCTCTCTCCTTGAGGAGCCTCATTGGGAGAGTTTTAATTCATCATTCCACATCAGGTTTTTAGGCCAAGCTTCAGCCAACTTCATCAGCGTATTTTTTTCTGGAGATTGTGCAGTGTTGCTGGGTGCAGTAGTGGAAGGGATTGGAATCCCAGTTTCTGAGCTAGTTTCTCATTGGAGGAAGGTTTCCTTCCCTTGAGGGACCTGTTTGGAGAGCTCTAGAGCCTATTTCAGATCTATGGTATCAGACCACACATTTCCCCTACATTTCCAGTGTTGTTCCAACTAGGTAATGCGTTATTTTGGAGGCAGCATTTAGAAGATGGTCTAGTGCCTCCGTTGCAGTGTTTTCTTGTGATTGAGAGGTCCAACCTTTCATGGGAGGAAGCCCTTAATGGATATACATCAGATAAGACATATTTTCAGCCTTTTAAACTCTTATTATTAAGTGTTGCAATGATTATTCAGTAATTTTCTAAAGATCACATTCGTATGTAGAGTGTTTGACAAGAAACCCTTGTCGGGTTCTCTTGCATTTTGTATAAGGAGACTAGATCTCTGTTCTTCAGCATTATTATTCAATATATGATTAGATCTAATTGTTCTCATAATTTCTAAGTTAAAAACCTCTTTATACTGCGCAGTCATTTTTATGTAGAAATCCTTGTGTTGCAGTGTTTGGGGTTTTTGATCATTTTTCAGCTACACTAGTGTGGGAGGTCTGTTTAACCCACCTAGTTTGATTTGTTTTAGCTCTATTCTCGGATTTAGGCTGTATATTAATTAATATATAGGATCCAAGAGTCCATTTCATTATTTTATTTCATATGTTTCTAGGAATGCATTTTTAGTGCATGCTTGCTGAGTTGTCCTGATTTTGGGATATTACAGTGGTATTAGAGCATAGTCTTGGCTCAGCCTGTGGATCTCAGGAAATTACATTTCAGAGGAAGGAGAGATGGAAAGAAATCAGGAAGCTTCAGTATGTGAAGGAAGAAAGGAAGACAAGCTTACCAAGCTTCTTCCAAAATCTATGCAGAGCTTTCAAGGAGAGCTGAAGAAAATGAGATTGGAGATGGGATCTCCAAAGGAGTTTGGATCTAGATCTGAATATAGATTTTCACATGGTGAGTGTGAGCATGCAGCTACACACCATGATGCATAGCGCAGTCAAGTGCCCAAATCTATCTTGAGATGGATGGGAGGAGGAAGAATACCTAAGAGGAGAACTCTTAGTGATTTGTTGTAGGAGTATGAATCTCAAACTGAAAGGTTTAGAGATCATACTGATTTCCAAGAGTTTTGCAAGATCCAGGTGGAGAGGATCAAGCAACAGGATGCAAGTAGATTTATTCTATCTACTTTTTTCGGATCACCTACATGTTCAGCTGGAGCTTGGGTGAAGGAGCTAGACTCCTATTTGCAGCTGCACCATATTTCCGAAGATGAAGCCATCAGAGTTGCATCGTTGTATTTCAGAGGTAAGGCTCATGCATGGTGGATTTTTGAATCTTTTTCTTTAAATAATGCAAACACTTCCTCTTATGCAAGATTCATAGAGACATTGGTGGGGAGGTTTGGTGAAAAACCCTCTGAGGCACATGAGCATAGGAAACTTGAGAGAACAAAACCCATGCATGTCATAGAGGAAACCCCACTTCAGAAAACCATGGGAGAAGCTGACACCTTGCATTACAAATTTCTGGAAGCATGACCTACAGCTCATATTCTTGAACAAGAGTGCATGGGAATCTCCTTTTTACAGGAGGATCCAACTATTGAGATGTTTCCCATACACATTGATGAAGAGGAGGGCAACAACGCTGTCACATCTAGAGCACATCCAGTACCTCATGCAGGGGGAGGAGGAACACATGCTCCAACAGGAGGGATTATTGTATCCTTACAAGAATTTCCCCGGGATCTCATACATGGAGGTCCAAGCACAATCAGTGAGTAGCATGATTGTGCAACATTGCACCTGGAAGGAGGAGGTAGGGAGGAAGAGCAGCATCACTTGATGAGAGGCACACACCCTTCTCTATTTCAGAGAGCCAATGAAAGGAAGAGGTAGATTGATTTGCGCTGTAAGGGCAGGGAAAATGTTTCCCAACCGCATGAGCAGTCTACTCTTGACATTGATGTGTCACTACATGGAGGCATTCCACTTGGGAGGCCACCTGATCTAGAGTTGATGGAAGACATCTTGTCTTTGGATTCACCACTCTTGGATTTTGGAGAGGTGGAGAGTTTTGAGGAAGACTTTGGCATGGGGGATGTCAAAGTAGCAGGCAACAGCACGAGGAGAGCTTCACATGCTAGATCACCAATGTTGTCTCTTAGGAGGATTGATCCTTATTGGAGATCTCAGCTCTTGGTAGAGTACTCCAAGGATATTGGTGCATGCATGATTCTTGATGACCCAGATGGAGATGATGGGTACATGGTGGATGATTTGGTCATCTATTCCTATGGCAGGATCTTCTTCACTAGATATTCTAGTCTTAAGGAGAATCTGCTACATACAGCACATGAGGACTTCTCTTCTATGCACTTTGATGCATATTTCTGTTTGATGGAGAACTTCACTTGGGAGGTAATCCAGCATCACATATATCAGCATATGGAGAGATGCATAGCCCGGATGGTAATGAAGAGGAGGTCACAGCCACTTCCCTACTCTTTGGAGGTGAGGGAGAATTTCCAGTTGAGCCATTTCAACTCAAGATCTCAAGTGCATGATGGAGGAGGTATCATTTCATATTTTGTAATGTACCTCTTTTCCTTATTTGAGTAGCATGATGTGTCAAGAAGAGTTGTTCCTTCTTGCATATTGTATGATGATGTACTTGCAGCTACTTGGAGCATTGATGTTGGCTATCTTTTTGATGGTTTGTGGGGGAAGCCACATGATTCTTGGTGTGCACCATTGACACCATATTGTAACTTCATGTTATCATCTTATGAGATGATTGTGGCAGCAAACAAGTGGCTAGTAGAGCACTTGTTATTTCTTATTTTGACCCAGGAAAAGGATTCACTGTGCTGGTTCCATGAGTGGAACTATGATTCACTCTCTGGTTGTCATTTGACAATTTGTTCTCATTATACTTTGCTTCCATATATTGCTGATATGTTTATGTTCATGGGGAACTTTGTTTGGAGAGTGGGCTTGAGATGGAAGATGCCCATTGGGAGCATGATTCTCCTCACTTTATATGTTGTAAATTTCAGGAGGAACCATGGGAAAACCATGATTTCCACATCACAATTTTTCTCTTCTTGTGGGAGGAACCACTTGGAGAACTTGAGAAGGCACTTCATGGCTGAATTGTTTGTTGGGGCATCATACAAGTTGACCATCATGATCTTACTCCATGGCTTGTATGAGGGAGAGATGAGGAAGCAACAAAGGTTTTTCTTGCTGTGGTTGCACTTGGGAGAGTATGGGCAGAATTATTCCCATACTTTTCATGAAATTTTTAAAGAGGAGGAAGGAACATTCATGGTGCAAGGAGTCTACCCTTCAGCATTGAAGGATCATGAGAGACTTCCATGTAGGAAGAAGATCTTTTCACATAGCAGCATGATGGTGGATGGCTTTGGCATATGGAATGTCAAAGAGAGGAGTCATGGAGCCTTATTTCTAAGGCCTACAACACTGTCACATGGGAGTGTGTTCCTATTGATGGAGTGTTCCAAGGAGTATATGTATCCCTTCTTCTTGCAATTTTTTACGAGGGGATCCTCATGGGGGAACGTATACATGGACCTCACTTTCAGCCTACTCACCATGCATCGTAAGAAATAAATTTATGTACTTGTTGATTACTCCATTGAGTATTTGTATCTTCTTACCATATATGAGCAATGCATTGCTCCACAAGAGAACAAGAGTATTTATGGGTTTCATGGTCACTTCAGGGCCAATGTTTGTAATGATAGTAGCCCATCTATACATGACTTTGGGAAAGTGTATTGTTATCTTACCTATGTACAGCTGATAGACATTGATGCTTACTTCCCCATGTTGAAAGAGAAAACATACACATCTTATAACTTGTTGCAAAACCACTTGCCACATGACATTCTCAAACAAAAGTTGGGGAGACTGCATAATATCCACTTGGAGAACCTTTGGTACCATCGAAAATTGCACATAACTTTCAACATTTTTCTGATTTGGATGCCAAATGGTGACGATGTGCCATTCATCTTGAATGGAATGGTTTGGGTTGGCATGTCTCATGATTTTGGAGGAAGAGTCTTTGGAGACTCAATCTTCTTCTTGCCATTGGAGGGAAATCATGTTGTAGCCCAAGATCAGCACGCCCTCTACACTTATCATAAGTGGAGAGGAGGACAGCGTGGGATATGCCCTCTTGCCTATCATGTTCATTTATTTAGCCCACCTACATTTCAGGAGCCAAAGGTGGAGGAAATTTTTCATGAGTTGCCATGCTGGAGGGTGACTCACTTCATTTGGATGATAGCATGGGTGAGGGAGGCACTCATTCACCATGTTGGTCATCATTCCTACTTTGTGAAGGCCATGAGACAACAAGCAGATTCTATTGATGCAGTGATGGAGGCTATTGATGGGAGGGCACATGAGGAGGATGGGAGAAATTTTTCTCTCCCTATACATTTGCTTGAGGTCAAGAAAATATTTTGGAGGGGAGGACTGTAATGTTCCAAAATTTTAGCCTCAAATCTAAATGAAACATTAGAGTTAGCAACAGCTCTAGTCAGTGAATAAAGGGGTATAAAAGCCCATAAGTCTCCTAGGGAGGGATAAAACCACTCCAAATGTGAAAGGGGACACTCTTTCTAGCTTAATAAAACACCTCCATGTGTGAACAGGGATAAAATCAAGTTGATTAAGTCCACTTTGACTAAGTCAACAGCGCAGTTGTGGAGGTGGAGGAATCCAAGAAGGAATAACACAGTTTTGGAAGGAGATGTATCTTTGGATAGAGATGACCTAATTGAGTGGGGCCAAGGGCAAGAAAACTCATGTTTTATTTAAGGAAGAGGATGGCAGCATTATTCTTCATGTTTTAGATCATTATTTTTGTCTTCTCAGACTTTTTCTTCCTCTTGCTGTTTAGCAAGGTAGCAGTGATGTTTAGCATCGGGTGTTCCCGAGTGGAAATCCCACCTATCTCCTTGAGGAGCCTCATTTGGAGAGTTTTAATTCATCATTAAAAATCATTTTTTTAGGCCAAGCTTCAGCCAACTTCATCAGCGCATTTTTTTCTAGAGATTGTGCAGTGTTGCTGAGTGCAGCAGTGGAATGGATTGGAATCCCGATTTTTGAGCTAGTTTCTCACTAGAGGAAGGTTTCCTTCACTTGAGGGACCTGTTTGAAGAGCTATAGAGCCTATTTCAGATATGTGGTATCAGAACACACATTTCCCCTACATTCCCAGCAGTGTTCCAGCTAGGGAATGCGTTATTTTGGAGGTAGCATTTAGCAGATGGTCTAGTGGCTCTGTTGCGGTATTTTCTTGTGATTGAGAGGTCCAAAATTTAATGGGGGGAATCCCTTGAGGGATATACATCATATCAGACATATTTTAAGCCTTATACACTCTTATGCTTCAATGTTGCAGTGATTATTCAGTAATTTTCTGAAGATCACATTTGTATGCAGAGTGTTTGACAAGAAACCCTTGTCGGGTTCTCTTGCATTTTGTATAAGGAGACTAGATCTCTGTTCTTCAGAATTATTATTAAATATATGAGTAGATAGACTTGTTCTCCTAATTTTTGAGTTAAAACCCTCTTTAGACTACGCAATCACTTTTATGCAGAAATCCTTGTGTTGCAGTGTTTGGGGTTTTTGATCATTTTTCAGCTACACTAGTGTGGGAGGTTTGTTTAACCCACCTAGTTTGATTTTTTTTAGCTCTATTCTTGGATTTAGGTTGTATATTGACTAATATACGGGATCCAATAGTCCATTTCACTATTTTATTCCATATGTTGCCGGGAATGCGTTTTCATTGCATGCTTGTTGAGCTGTCCTGATTTTGGGATATTACACAAGGTGCGTGACGATCCCACTATCCAAATTTTAGCTGC
Organism: Pinus albicaulis; assembly: GCA_034641835.2. NCBI lineage: Eukaryota > Viridiplantae > Streptophyta > Pinopsida > Pinales > Pinaceae > Pinus > Pinus albicaulis. The sequence goes on along the minus strand of CM076581.1, from coordinate 813,960,506 downwards.
AGGGAATAATGGCCCAGAAGCTTTAAGTTCATGAAAAATTATTACTTCCTCTTATAAATAGTGTATATACGCTTCCCGCATTTAATTGTAATTTACAAAAAAAATTTCATCATTGTATAAAAGAATTCCATTTTCTTTCTTTTTGATTTTTTTGTTGTTCACATCCACGTTCTTTTCCCTTTGTGTTTTTTATTTCTTTTGCTGTCCAAAAAATTTAAAAATTTCCATTCAATTAATTGAACAACTGCTATTAAAACCAGATAAATGACTATTTTCAGCGTGTTTTTTATTTTTGTTGTTCAAACCATTGAACAGTTGATGTTCAATTGATTGAACATCTACTATTCAATCCAATTAAACGGATGTGTTTTTTAGCGTATTTTTATTTTTGTTGTTCAATACATGGAACAATTATTGTTCAATTGATTGAACAGTTGTCGTTCAATCCAATTGAACGACTGTTTTTATAGCTTGTTTTTTATTTTTGTTGTTCAATCCATTGAACAGTTATTGTTCAATTGATTTAACAATTTTCATTCAATCCAATTGAACGACCGATTTTTTAGTTTTTTTATTTTTTTTTATTTTCTAGTTCAATCCATTGAACAATTGTTGTTCAATTGATTGAATAAGCTGTCGTTCAATCCAATTGAATGGCTGCATTTTTTAGCATGCTTTTTTTTAAAACAAATTTGCTTTTCAAAGTAGCAAACTTTTGTTTTTGTATTTTGATGATTTTTTTTTAATATCCACTCTTCCTTTACACATTCTTTCCATAAAAACCATTTTATAGAAGAGGAATTTGCACCTAAAGAAGAGAAAAGCAGTGATATTACTAATATTATGTTTTTTTTTTAAATTTTGATGGACATATTTACTTTGAAAGCTGACATGGTTTATCTATATAATGAATGGTTGGATATCTCCTATTGAGACATTTTATCACCCAATTCATTATCATAGTTTTATGCTGGTGTATATTTCTACACTCTCAAGTGGTAATTCTCTTCAGCATGAGGATATAGGAATAAGAGCATCATTTGTATTAGCATTCTTTTTACTTCTTACACCATCCCTAACTCTTAAGGAGTTAATGCGCCTCCCTTCATTTATCATAAAAAGAAAATATGTGCAAATTCTTAAAGAAGAGAGGATAGGGGGTCTCATTACGAGCCAACCTACCATGATCATGAGGATCTAACAAGTGACATTCCCACAATGGCCACCACACCAGGGTAGTGGAATTCTCAACAACTAAAACTACTTGAAGGACAAGAGGCCTCATCACGAGCTGGCCTGAACACTCTATTAAGTCCCCGTGAATGTCACTATGAATATCTGGCCACCACACCAGCATAGTGGTCTCTCCAAAAAAAAAGAAAATTGTCTACCTTTAAATAGAGGATTATGGCTCATTTATGGGTTAAAACAGAAACCCTGTCGAGGCTATGTATGCCTGCTGGCAGCAGTGGCTCTGCTTGTGGTATTGGAGTATTTTTTTTTTATAGCAGCAAATTATTTTTATATGCCCCTATTTCCTATTGATCCTTTCCTGAAGAGGAATGCATTGTTTGAATAAGTTTTATCATTATCAAAACCTATATGCATAATCAACTGTGATTTTAAATGAATTACCTTATCATGATGAATTGAGTGATAACAACATCAATCATAATTTGTCACCTGTAATTCTTCCGTCATATTATGACATCAAAATAGGAAATCCTTTTCATAATAATTTCTATTTCACTTTTCTCCCTTTTTTTTCATTGTCACATGATGTACATTTGCAATGATTACCAACCTATAACTTCTAATTCATGTGAATTCATGATTTCTACCACCTTTCCTCTTTTCTTGTGCTTAAAGGCCATGGACGCCCTTCTCTCATTGGAGGGGGTACTAATGTCTGTAATAAATAGGCATGAAAATTAACCATGTGAATCCATTTGGATATGTTGATTGGACAATATAATCATTGCATTAACGTCATTCAGTGACATTTCTAATAATATATTTTATAAAATCTGCATGCAATATTTGTATTTTTTTTAACTAACAGAGCCGAAAGAAGCGCATGCAGAAGGGTGAAGAAATGAGTTCCGAAAAAGTAGTAGATATGGGTGGAAATTATATTCACAATGAACCCATAATCTTTCAAGTCTCAGAATCATCTCGCACCATTCTACAACAAGCTGGTTGGGTTTCATATCTAAATAGACTACAAGGGTTTAATACGGAGACATCAATTGAATTTCTGCAGAACTTGCTGGAAGGGCACACCATAGTTAAAGGCACAATTATACCAGTATCCGAAGAAGTAAGTGTTGAGGTCTCCATACTTCCAATAGAAGGGGAAAAATGGACTGATAAACATGTCCTCATACAAGAAGCAGTTTCAGTATATCAAGATCGAGATGAGCAACTGGTACGAAAAGGAAAAGGTATTGACCTTGCATCTTTGAATCATCCTTGGCAAGAACTGGCAGTCTTCATCCAAAAGTATATCAGATGTGACGGACGACAGGATGTGGTAAAGTCCCGTCAACTCAAACTGTTAGCTTCTCTCAAACAAAATATTTCAGTTAATTTTCGTTTTTTCTTGAATTCTATATTGCATGACACTACTGTTCCGATTGAGAAAGCTAAAATCCCTCAGGTAGTTCTCAGCCACCATGGCCTGATAAAATTGATTATTATTCATGAATTAAACAAAAATCAGTTAGCATGGGATAGCTTTTTCAATCCTGCCCTACCTACCCCTGAAGAAAATCCTGACAGAGCATAAATTGAACATTCAAGAATAATCATGCCTAGGAAAGCTAGAGGGAAGAGAACCCATGTTTCGACCAAAGAACCAGTAAAACAGAAACTTTCTGAAAGATTACAACTACAAAAAAATACATCGGCATTTCCAGATGAGACAGGGCCATCCTATACACCACCTCTGAGCCCTCAAAATGCATCTTCACAAGACTATGAGGAGGAAATGGCTCAGGTATTAGAACAGATGAGAGCATCTTGCAAAATTAGGAACCCATATGAACAATCTGAGGAGAAAAGGGATCGTTCGAACCAGTCTTCCTCTGCTAGGAGTTTTTTCCATAATGAAATCCTACCTTCCAATCATGAATTGCAGGTTTTGAGGGTTTTATCTCCCTATGATAATGAATTTGTGAATAAGGAATACCAAATAGAGAGAGCATCTGAGTCTGGAAACTAGTCAGGGGATATTGTTCTATTAGAATAGGACACAAATGTTGAGGTAGCTCCTCTGACACCTGAAGAAAATATTGCTCCACCCAGTCAAGACATTAACTTTGGGATAACCTCTTTAACGCCTGAAGAAAACATTATTTCATTAAATGATAACCCTAATACTAGTACAAACCTTCTTGAACCTGAATTCATTGTTGTTCCTTCTCCTACCAGAACCCCTTTGAAGGAAAAATAAGTCGGGGTTAAGTTGAGAAAAATGCACAAGAAATGCAGAGAATTAAGGAAAAAAGTAAAACAGTTAAGGGAATGGTTGAAAGGGGTGGACAAGGTCTGGAAGCCTAAGAAGGAGTTAGATACCATGGAAACCCAAACAGATTTTGTCACACAAATGGTAGATGTTTTTGAAGTCTCTGTGTAGATTGATTTGATACCTACAGAAGACAAAGAAAATCAAACGGAGGAAACACCTGCTTATACTCATTTGGTAGAAAGAGCTTCCAATCAAAATCTTCGCAATGACTTAACTCAAGTTCAACATGAATTGGCCTAGTATAAGAAGAAAGTAGTGCATTTGGAAGAACATCAGGCATTACTAAAATGATTTAATGACCTTACTACAACTGAAGATGAAACCTTTGCCCAAATTAGGGAAGAAAGAGTAAAAGTGAAAAGGGCATAGGATCAGCTGGAACAGGCTAAGAAACAAACCAATGTTTTTTGTTCTCTTTACTTAGATGTATTGTCTTACAGAGCACTGACCACCAATTATGCATTATTTTTAGTAGAAACGTATTTTTTGTTGAATATAAAAGTTGTCAGAGCGAGGAAGCCTACTACATTTAAAACCATTGAATAATTTGTCCAATGTTGTAATGATAAGGATGAATAGGTCCAACACCTTCTGTATGAATTGTACTTTCACAATTTCTTTTTAGAAGAGGAAAGACGTAGTAACCCTAGTCCTTTCATTGGGGACATTCAGTTCCAATATTTTTTGTCTTTTGCTAAAAATCAGATTAGATGGGCTAAAGCCAATGATATCTTTCAGAAAAGAGAACATGGGTTATATTTATGGGTCATAGGGGAACCTACAAAAATACTATATTTATTCACTCAACATAAGAGGTTTATGCAATGGGAAGGAGTGATAGCCAAGTTAGGGCCAATTCACAAAGATATTGTGCAGAATGGAAGAGTATGCTTATAGGATATTTAGGTGGATGCTTTATTAGAAACTAAGCAGAGATGGAAATCCTCCACCAACAATGTTAAGAATAGAGAGCCATTTGGTTACTGGAATTTTAAAGTTGTTGCTTCTTGTTTTCACCTGTATAGCAATTTGATTTTAAACATGGGCCCTACATGGATAGGATGCAGATAAAGATGCCCCATCATATGGTACCCTCCTGAAGACTACCATCATGATTATGAATTACCAGAGGGACATACAAACTTAGCATTTTCAAAAGTTAAACAAACACATGGTTTTAGACTTTACAAGGAAGAAGTATATCCTGCCTATTCCTTGACTCAACTACACCTCAATCATATTTTTTCACGAGGACATGAAAAAAGGTAAGAAGGGGAGTATGTTGGGCCGAGGAAAAGGTACATTTTACCCCTATCTTTAGCGTGATTTATTATTAACTTTTATATTTTTTTCTTCATTTTAGAAATAAATCAAAGGAGAATAATGTAAAAGTAGGGTAAAAAAAATTATTAATAAATGGTGTGTTTAATAGTATGAAAACTAAATTTTGTTGTCCTTATTGATAGGGAATCGAAACAAACCAAATGCTGACCAAAACGACCAAACAATAGTAGTTAGGAAAAGTAAATGAAATCGCGTTGGTTCTTATGAATCAACAAAAGATGAAGAGACACGCCTATTCTTGAAGCATTCGGTTAATGGCTACGAAGCCTCAGGATCTCCTAATACTGAGGATTTGTTATTCTGTATTATTTCTCCTTTAAGTTATAAAAGGTTGTAGGTGAAAGAAAACAGAGAGCTGTTCATGTATGATAATTTTCTGTAATAAACTTATTTAGATGGAATATTAGAACTTGTGATGATGTACTATTCCATTGATTAATGAAAAATTTGGTGTTTTTGTTATAAGCAGATTTTGAGTATTCCTTGGAAGAAGACTTCTAGAGGCTTCGGGCCCGATCCCTGGGAGTTCTCCTACTATTTTGTGTTATATGTTTATTTTGTGATTCTTGCAATTTAGTTATTCTTTGTGCTTTGTAGAATTTCCATTCGATTCATTAATCTCAAGTGTGATGTGTTACAATTTCCTTTTCAAATAGGTTGAATTTATCATTGATGTTCCTGTATTACTGAGTGACGTCCTTACATTCACTATATTGATTTCAACGTGATTAGGTAGTTGCTGTTCAATTCTACTTATGGTTATTTCTTAAGTTTTTCCATCACAAGCGTGAATGTATGGTTTGTTGTTCAATTTTGAATGATGTTAGTAGTTGAGTTATGGAGAATTCCATTGCAAAATGTTAAATAATTAATTGTTTTTCAATTTATTAATATTTTTGTTCAATTCATTAAGTGTGTTGTTCAATTGCAAAATATCCTTTATTTCAGCATTGAGTGTTTACTTTTGCATAGGTTCGGATTAGAGTTTATTCCTTTGGTTGATTTCAAGTATTTCATATTTTAATTTTGAGTTGGTTGATTAAACTTCGAGAATTAGATAATATTTCTTACAACGATCTAGAGTAATTAACCTCTTATTTAACTCTCCTATTTTTTTCTCACACTCTTCAAATAAAAATACTTGCCCTGGGTTGATGATTAATGTGAAGCATTAAGGTTACCTTTAACAATCACCTTCTTTACCCAACATGTGGGATGATCAAGAATGGGCATATGTGGACCTAACACGGTGTAGTGGAAAGTAGCCATTGGCAAAGAATTGAGTGAGAGGCTCTCCACCTTAACAACTCAACTCAAAATCCCAGAGGAAAAGTGACACTAGAAGGAAAACAAGGAAAAGTGAAGAAGAGAGTTAGCTCGAAAGAAATTTCAATAGATTGAAAGAAATAAAATGAGGAGCCGTAATTTTTTTATAAATAAAATTGTTTAAAAAAAAGGTCGCGGGAACCTTCTCTTTCCTCTCTAATAGGGGACACTTGTAAACATATTTTTAGCCCAAGATGATGAATGACTATGACATAATCACACCCAATGGGAGCGTGGACACGTGGCAGGAATATTTGGTGTTTTGGGCATTCGAATGGCCCATTTCTGAGTGACATGTGGACCAATCATAGCTCAACATGTGGCACAAGTGATGATAGAATGATGTCATCTCACGCATTGGAACTTGGAAGAACATTAGGGGAATTTTGAGGTCTAAAATGGGTCTCCTGAGGAAGTTATAAAATGATAGTGGAAATAATAAAATAAGAATAGATTACATTATCAAATTTTAGAGGGAAAAAATAAAAAACTAATTTTTCAACTCGTATATTCAACTTAACTCCTTATGAATTTACTCAAATTTCGAGTGGGAACACTTATTGGATGCAGAATTTGATTCATCACCTAAAGAGTACCCATGTTGCATACTTTCAATGGATCTCCCTACATGAAAAATGATAAATAAATGAAAAATGTGATTGCAATCATGATTTTTCATGTATTTCTTATTTTTCATGTAGCAGGTTTCATCAAAAGTATGCAACATGGGTACTCCTTAGATGAGGAATTAAATTTTGCATCCAAAAAGTACTCCTGCTCAAAATTTGAGTTAAACCTTAGGGAGATAAGTTGAAAAATAGTTTTATTATTTTATTATTTTTCAATCTTTTCACTTTTTTACCCAAAAATGTTGAATCACCCACATGGTTTAAATCATCATATTGAATCTTATTGGTTCTTAGAAGTTTTATTTTGGTTGTATATTTTTCTTAGGAGGCCCATTTTAGACCTCAAAATTTCTCTACTAATGAGAAAAACACTTAAGAAACTGGTAGACTGACTGTCTGTGTGTTGGCGTAGGCAATGTCAAAGATGAATCAACCTATGAGCATTTCTATTGCATGTTGTTACAGTGATCAGACCCCATGGTACAAATCATCCCACAAATATGAGCCCGATGTTGTTTGAAGGTGCATAGAGTGAAAGTGTCAATGAGAAGGTATCGGGCTAACAAATAATTTTTACAGAGTGGCAGCCATCGAGAAAGGTGCCAAGAGGATCCCACGAGACAACTAATCTCGCAAGGCCCAACCTAGAAGCTTACAATGGAGGCACAAAGAAAGCATTGGGATAAAAATATATAGGCTTAGCTCCAACACCAAGTGACATGTAGCAGAAGACCAAGGGCACAAAGCTTTACACGGGGAATTACGCTCTTGTAAGCCTAAAAAGAAATAAGCACCTAAAGGATTGGACAAATGGTCACTCCACTCAGTCCTCTGGCAGGAAAACATATAAGGGCTGGCGTGAAAAGTGTTAAGGCTAATTTTGACGAATTTGGCAACGATTCTTTTAATAAAATAAAAGGGGTCGTAGAATTTAATTTGGTAATGCAATTTGGCAGCAATGTTTATTAAAAGGCCTTTAGGCCTATAGTAAAGTAAATTGGGGCACATGCATGGATGAATAAGTCAGTAGATATTTTGGTGGTGTTTATTAATAAAGTCTTCAGGCTTCAGAGGAACGAGTCAACAGCTTTGGACATGTGACAATTTAGTGGTTGTTTTTGTACTTAAGCCAAAGTTAACATCCTACTAAAATTAGAAAAATCCTGCTAAAACCTGTTAAAAGGCGAGAATGTTAAAAATAAGTAGAAAAACTCAGTTTAACTTGTAGAAAAGGATGGATAATGTCTGAGGACTTGGTGAACGGATATAAAATATTGAAATAAATAGGACAAAGGAAATAATAAGCATTCATTCAATAATACAAGAAAATAAAAGAACCCAAAGTTAGAAAGCCAAATTATTTATAAGTAGGCTTGAGAAAGAAGATTAGATAATGAGTTTTTTTTTGTGGAGATTTGTGTGTGAGGTGAATTTTTTGGTGTTATCAGTAATTATAGATTACTTAATATATTGGTAATTGAGGAGGAAATTGTTTTACTTTGAAGACAGAGTTGGAATTCATGGTTCAAGTATGAAAATGGATGAAATATGAATCAATGAGTATCAAGGAAGTTGTAGCTTGCAAATTAAGGGTTGCTTCTCCTTCCAGTAGTTGATGGTAAATATTTGGGGTTGTATCTCCTTTGAGGTGTAGTTGGTAAATCAGGGAGTTGAAGCTTCGTGTTGGTTGTATCGAAAGATTTGTAATAACAAGTTGTAGATTTCCTTGTGAATAAATTAAAGAACAATTTTGAAGAATTTTTTTGTCCTTTGTGTGTTCCATTGAGAATTCTTATATTGTTTCTTGTCATTCTTATTTCAATCAATTGTTGAAGTACTTAATGGTGTCCTAGTGTTCTTGCACAAAGTGAAAGAATTTTTTTAAATTGGTAAAATTCCTACAATACTGATTCACCACCCCCCCCCCAAGTATTGTCTAGTTTTCCAACAAATGGAATTTTGAAAAACTATACTTTTAATATTTTTCCAAATCTAGATGTGGGTGACATAATTTAGATTAGAAAATATTACTTTATGCTACCATGAATATTTTCCAGTATTATAACAAGTATGTCAATTTGGAATTTGAAATTTTAAAAAATGGTCATTTTTTGGATTATTAGGATTTGATGTGTTTGATAGATTATGGAAAAAAATATGTGTCACTCCTATTAGATAATTCCCATCTTCTATAAAAAATTGGATCTAGAGTTTTTCAATTCATAAACGTGATTTTTTTGAAGAAATGACTAATAATACTTTCTCTTATTTAGATCTATGAAATAATGGTTCTATGAAATTATTCTTGCTATCTTACAAAAATTGGTTTCAAGGTCTATTGATTTGGAAATCCAGACTTTCTAGAAACATACTATTAAGAATTTTTGGAGACCTAAATGTTGATGTGCCTACCCTATAGAGGTGATGCAACATAGTGGCAATAAATTGGCTTGGGATTACCACATTTGAACCATGTTTCATATGACATGGAATAATATGGTTATGAAACATGAACAAATTTCCATGTGTTAGGCACATTTCAACTACTAACATGGCATAAGATAGTGAAACATTTGAGGGTTGTAGCTTTATATCCAAAACTCATTTTTGGATGAAATTTATATTATTGGAAGATCTAAACAAGCGCAATATGATAGTGATATCATAAAATAAGTTTAAGTTGATAGAGTGATGAGGATTTTATATTCATATGGTATATTACCATGAAACCATATCTATACATTATAGGTCAAATTTTGTATATTTCATTCTCGTGATAGGGATAAATGATCTAGAAATAGTCACAAGGGTTCTCTTTGGTATGAGGTCCCAATTAGAACTGACACCATTTGGGATGAGAGACACACTTGGATTTTGGCTTAATAACCATGCTTGATTTTTTTTGGATGTTGTGAGATATTGAATGATCATCAAAATAGGGAGTATGAAAACTAAATTGCATCTATATAATTGGATAAATAAAACCATTCAAACTAATTGAATGTGAAATATAGATGAGGATAGGAAGATATGAGCTACTAAGAATGAAAAATATTTGAATCAAGAAAATAGTTAGCTAATTTCTTGGCACTAGAATTTTTAACTTACTAGAGAAAATAAAGGATAGTAAATCTCTATTCTAATAAGTACTCATTAAATAAAGTGATAGTAAAGACAAGTAATGATGTGTGAAAAAGTTATTTATTTCACAAAATAATCTATTATCCAATAGTAATAGATCTCATAGAATGCATACAAATAAATCTATTTGAGACTGTTCTAAAGAAAAATAACAATGTATGTTAAGTCACAATTCTAGTAGTGGCCTTCTCAGGCTTCTTAATATTATTTATCAATAGATACAAAATTGTATTGGTTTATGAGATCCCATGTTTTAAAATCTACAACATCTACTAAATATCCAAAATTTCAAAAGTAAATAGGTTTAGAAATCCTAAATTCCCCACCATTAGGAGTTTTATAACATTTATAAGATACATAAGTAATTTCTTGTAAGGATTGTTATGCTTCCACTTGGTAGTTACAATATTTTCAAACTCTGATCATTTTAAGATATAATTAAGGAAACTAATTTATAAACTCCTAGAAATTGAAAATGAAAGCTACTACAATGGATTTGGATCTTCCATTATGATCCCAAGAACCTCACAAATATAGGCCCTCTAGTTCTTGTATTAGGAGAAAGTAGTCTTAATCCTACTCGGTAATAACTCTTCCATGATGACATGATATTTTGAAGTGTGTTGGAAGAGGGCCTATACATCCTTCTTCAATGATATCATGAAGAAATTCATAATTATTTGTTTCTTGGAAGGTTACACAATGTGTTGCTTGAGATCATATTTGGTGAGTTTTTTAGTGAAGAAACTAAAATGCAACTCTCTAACATTCAACATCTCTTCTAGTTCCCTATCCACTTCTTCATCTGGTATGGCTCCCCCCTCAACCCTAATAGCTAAAAACTTGTACATCTTGATTAAACTCTTAGCCAAGGTATAATTTTTTTGGTACTGATCTTGATTTAGGAAGGAACGTAACAAAATACAAATATAACCATAAATACAAAGATGCAATGGAAATATAACTTCATTTGATTATTATCAAATGACTGAAATATGCTTACAGACAGAATAAAAATAATCTAGCTAGGGCATTGGTAGCTTATCCCTAAGAAGAGATGTAGCGGCTACAAGCCTCTGAACTATGTGACAATGAGGCTCGAAGGCCTATTTGTTATTTAGAAACAATGGAAACTCCTAAACGTCCAAAAAACTAACCCTAGGAGATGAAATGCAAGACTATGGGCGCCGTCGGGGTAAATTGGCACATCAATTTCTCGGGGTCATAACTTTGGCATACTATATCATTTTGACACACATGATACCTCGTTAGAAATATCTATCTGAGGAATACAACTGATAGCAACAAATAGCGAGTCTCTGACTCATATTCGCTTAACCTTTAATGCCCAAAAAACGTCATTTAGGGCCTCAAAACTGCTTTAGAAGTTCAGGACCCGAAAAAACTTCCAAAAATAGTAAATTGTGATACAATTAAGGAAACTAAAAAACTGAAAGAAATAATGGTGGGGTCCAATTGGAATAGGTGAGTGTCCACCAATATCCACCTGGTTCAAGTACTAAGCTACATATCTAGAGATGTCCTTTTCCATCTTTTCCTAAATCTACAAGGCCTTGTTGACAACATTGAAGCATTATTTCAACTCTTCTTTACTGATCCTAGGGACCTCCATTAGATATTTTGGATAGTACTTGGAATATTTCTCTTGTTGGTTCTTAAATCCCACACTCCTTGGAGTTGAGTACCCATTTCCTTATCTAATTCCCAAAGTGGAAACAACTTGGTGGATATCTTCTGGAGCTACTAGAGGCATGGGTAAATTTTTTTGGTCATGGCCTTGTAACGATCATGTACTTTGGAAGAAAAATATATAAAATCCTCCATGTTGGCTCCCTCCTACTTTAGAGTTATGTTTTTAGCCTTTAATAGTTTGACCTTTTGCATCCATTCTACAATTTGGTCATCTTTCTACTTCTATTATTCAAAGTCGTGTTTCAAATTTCTCTCGTCAGCTTGAGAGAATCTTGTACGTACTGATGCCATAGCAAGTGGATATTTTCTAGTGTTTGGTAGAATAAGAATTTATTTGGTGACTAACATAGGAGGAAGATGAGGAGTGGATAGGGTATTCTCTTTGTGTGCCATTATCATATTGAGAGTGTGATCCTATCTTAATGCACCTAGGTTAACCATTTTCTCCTTATTGTTTGGTGTGATTCCCATCTATGTAATTGGTAGGTGACCACTTGTAATGATATGGGCTTCTAGTTGAACTGGGTCAATTTCCATTAAAGTTATGTTATTGGTAATCCTATTCATGTGCTTCTTAAAGCTTCTTCCTTCACTTTGGCATCAACTTCTTGTTGTTTCCTCTTCTCTTCCTCTTCTTGTTTCCTCATTTATTCTTCTACTTTTCTCTTTCATTCTTTCTCGCTCATCATATTTTCCTCTTCCTTATCCTTGAGATAAAGTTCTTTGGATATTAGGGTTTCCTCTTGCTCTTGTTTTTCTTCTCTTCCCATGAAACTCTAGATGCTTCATACTAGGTATCCTACTTATGGGAAAGGGATTCTATCTTAGCTTGGGAATTCTCCTTTTCTTGAGAAGAATTGTATCTTATCTTGAAAATTACCTTTGATAGATTTAATTCATTTTTCTATTTCTCTTCCTTGTCTTGTGCCTGATTGGTAATCCAAATTATACTTGAATTCTTGCAATGATTTTTAACCACATATCTAGGATCATATATATGGAACATTAGATCCCCAAAATGGAAGAGTTTTAAGGCATCACATTATTTTATGACTTCTTTCATGTCCTTCAAGTAATAGGAGCCTATGTGTAATAGCACGTGTCATAAATTAGCCTTCTTATCCTATGAGAGTTCTCCACCTACGTTGGTGCATATATGATATGCTATTTATTTCAGTGTTACTTAGTAATTTACAAAATTGAGAAGTAGGAAAGGAGGTTATTTTTCCCCAAATATCCTCAAATGTCTGCCATCCTGATAAAAAAACCAATCACCAATTGTAGACATCATATGCCTATCTATTTTAAACATTCACATAGAAAGTACATTGAACGAGATTTTATAGAGTGGGATCAATAATTCTTGGAATAATTTGGAGTAGGAATGTATGTAGTGATACTCCCAAAGGAATTTATAGTATATGTGAGTTGGCTCCTCCTAAAATTTCCTCTTCTAGTCCATTTCTTGGTATGCATGCTTCACACATATGATTTCCAAGAGGTAGGAGGATATGAATAATTGAGGTTGATGTCTTTCCTTTGGATTTTGAGCTTTCCTAATGTTGTCCTTCAGGGAGAGAGAGAGTATTTTAACCTAGTGGAAAATTCTTCCCTCAAATACTACATAGTACACCAATGGAACCCATCCTTCATACAAGTATTTTTTATTAGGTTGAGCATACCTGCCTAACATAAAGGCTACTAGTTGAAAGGAAGTCTTTAGTAGATTGGTAGGATACTCCTTGTTTTCCTAGGACTCGAAGGTTCATATTTTGGTCTGACATGTATTTAGTAGCTATCTGGGTGGGATCTTGAAATCTGATATCTTGTCCTCATCCAAGATCATTTATTCCTTGGGAAATTTATAATACATCACAATGTTTGAGGAACTAAATGATGAAACAAGCTTTCCATGAATATCCTTGATCATGGCTTGCTTAGGATCAACATGCTTAAAGATACACTCAACTGTGTATGGACATGGAAAGAAAAGGGGATGGTATCCACCTTGTGCATCCAACATTTTTTGAAAGCACTATATATTTCAAGTCTAGGTTATCTAGAGGCAGTTGTCCCTCTCAAATAAATAGTACATTTCTAACTATTCATATGTTGTATATTTTTCAATGAACAATGTAGTGTCCCTACAATAAATACCAAGTTAGCTAATGGGTGGCTCTTCATCTGAGGTCTCAATCATGAAGGCTTTACATGCCATTTTCCTTAACATGTACATAGTTTCCTTGCATAACTTATTAGAACAACAACACCCATTACATATATTAGCTCACAAATATCAAATCTAAGGAACTTTGAGGTCAAGAATTAAGGTTTATTGTGTTTATATACTAGCTTTTTCTTCCACTTTTTTTTAAACCAAGCCATACGCTCTAGGTCTCTGTGGAGAAGGAAAAATAAAGGTTGGTAAGAAAGACTAGGGGAAACATTTTGAACGACATTATAGCTCATGAAATCATAATCTTAACCAAGATGGCTCCATATTGAAACACAATGTTGCTTATATGTTTTATAGAGGGTGATGTTAGGGTTTATGAGATAGAAGTTCATGTGTTCATTCATCTAATCCTAGTGATTTAAGCTAGGGCTCGGATGTAATGAAAATGCTAGGCCAAGGGCACAAATATGATGATTTGGGCATGAAACCATAGGTAATTAGGTGAGCTTGGAAAAATAAGACGTAATAAGGAAGGGTGTAGTTGTAAAAAGTGTGGGTTAATGATATTTCATGGTTTTAATGGCCTAGGTAAAATATCCAAGGGACTAAGAATAAACTCATGGTTGTTAAGGAAAAAACCTAGGGCCCCATTCAAGAAAAATAGGGTGATATTATCCTACTGGAGATCGTGAGATTCTTTCCCTCATGTTGAGAGTGTTTTTTTGGCACCATTATGAGCTATGAAAGGTGATTCCAATGCATGGAAAGCTTTTTAAGACTAAGGTTTTATGGGAAAGGAGATAGTGCTTCCATATGCTTGGGAAAAATTCTATATTTTCCTAGTCAAAAGAGAGAAAGAAGTGAGGGAGAATTTATAGTGAAAATGAAAAAATATACGCAAAATTCATTCATATATAAACAAACAAGAAAAAATGGGCAAGAATGGATTTATACCTAAGATATGTTGGCTTATACCGAGCACTAGTGAGGACTAAGGAAGTGATTCTTCCCAAAATATTTTCATAATTCTCACAAGAAAAAGAGAGAACTAAGCATTGTGGAGAATGAGGGTGATACAATTCCTTTTATAAAGTTTTTCTCTTGAATTGGCTATGAAAAGGTGAGTAGTAAATACTATTTAATGTCTAATTTCATTGTTACTTAAGCCATTGATACACCAAAAAGAATTTGAGTTCCAAAGTGATATGGTTGAGAGAAGAAAGATACAAGGGTTATATCATTGGTATAACCAAAAATTGAGTGATATAAAATTCAAATGATCACTTAAAGAGAAATATAGTCCTATTTCAAGGAATTTTTCAAGGTAATCTTTCTATGTCAGGTCATTTTTTCTTGTTTTTTTTTTTTTCAAACTAATGAACACTAAAGAGGTATAAGATTAAGATGAACTCTTTCATAGTGATAAAATAATGAGATGAGCCTCCTCGTAGCAATACAACAATAAAATATTAAGATGATCGTTAATGAAGCAATATAGCATTGGAAAGGTAATCATCTTGGTGATATAACATTAGAAAAAGGAGGTTTAAGAAGTCAACAGGCCAAACTGAGTCCATTCGAAGAGTTTTATCACTGGCTAAGCCATCATTGGAGTGATACAATGCTTGAAATGCTAATTTTGAGAGGGATAATAATGAATTAAGTCACCTCTTGAGATTTACGTCACTAGGATTGTTAGTATGAATCTTTTTTCGGAAAAAGACCAGTTTAGATACGCATAAAAAATAGCCCTAACATCAATTATGGCTGCCAATATCTTCAAATCTACAGTTAGTTGATCAAGACAAAGATGCACAAATCCAGATCTATGCATAAAAAGACATTAAGCAATAAAAATGAAGTTTTTCTCCATGCATCCAATAGACAAGACAAGAACAATATTTTTGAAAGAATTTTTATATTGAAGGGCACCTGAGAGGAAAACAAGAAAGGTGTTTCCAATTCTCCTCAATGGCATGGGTTCTTGAAAGTCCTCAGCACTTCAGATCTAGAATTTCTCTCTCTTGTTGGTGTAGAAAACCGAGACAAACATAGAACTCAAAGGGAGCTCACAAAGAAAATAATGGAGAATGTGACAATCATTTTGGCTCAAAGTCAGACCAAGAGTATAGATCTAGAGTGGTCTAATATGCAATGAAAGGTGAAAAATGAATGGGAAAACCATTCTATTTATAACAAAATATTAGGGTAGTCTAGAACTTGCTGCATGAATAAAATATTATTAACCAAATTCTAGAACCACCTTTTAGGAATATTTTATTATATTTGTTGGAGGGAAAAGGATTTCTCCTCAATGGGATCGGTTCTCGAAAGTCCTTAGCACTTCAGATCTAGAATTTCTCTCTCTTGTTGGTGTAGAAAACCCAGACAAACATAGAACTCAAAGGGAGCTCACAAAGCAAATAATGAAGAATGTGACAATGATAATGGCTCAGAGTCAGACCAAGAGTATAGATCCAGAGTGATCTAATATGCAATGAAAGGTGACAAATGAATGGGAAAACCCTTCTATTTATAACAAAATATTAGGGTAGTCTAGAACTTGTAGAAATTTGCTGAATAATGAAGATTTATCCACCGATATTATCCTGATCACATACTAATTTGAATTCATATGCAACACATAATCTCTTCTACAATCAATCATCAATTTGCGGAAAAGGAAACAGTCACATGCGCACATAAACACAATATGTAATGGAGAAAGCTTATAGCTGAAAACCCCTAGCTATTTGTATATTATAATAGAAGAGAAACATGTAACAATCTTAGTACAATACTCCTCACAAGTACTCAGTACTGTCTCCACAAGTTACACACAAACTAGCTTGGTTTTGAACAAGTCACAGGTTCAAAACTCATCCACTAATTGCCTGCCTCTATTGCGCAATCAAGGCTGGTCTAATGAGAGATCCAAGTTTGAATCTCACTGGCTCCAACTGCGCAATCATCATTGGCAATCTCCTCCAATGCTTGTGCAAATCTCATGCACAACTGCTGTCGCAACTAATAGCAAACTCACCCTTTCATCTACCTCTTCCCCTGGTCTCCACTGAACTGTCCATGCACTGTAGTGAACTGATGTGTTCTTGAGTTGAATAATGAGTTAATAATTAGTGAATTAAATAATATTTAATTCACTCCACTCATTACTAGTTGATTAGCTAGTTAAAATAATCACAACTAGTTCAACTAAGTTAAACCGAACACAACTCCACCAACTGTCTCATCAACTCCACCAAACTCTGCCACTGAAGTCCTAACTGAAGTCAACCATGCATGAGCTCACCAAACCCCAAGGAATAGCATAATTCCTTCTTTCAGATGCATGGGCCACATCCATAGCTACAACTGAAGTGCTCCAAGAGAATAAACTAAAGTTTATAGTCCAAATATTATTAAGGGATAATAATATTTGACTGACCTATTTTTAGACAGGCAGTCTAAAAATAGACTTCGACCTATATGTCTAAAAATAGAGGTCCATCTATTTTTACCAACTCGACCAATCATCCAAGAATAGCATACTGCAACTCCTATACCATGCTCCATATGTCTAAAAATAGACATAGTCTAAAAATAGACTTTGCGCCAAAAATAGCCTGCGGGCCCACTTAGTGAAGGCGACTTCATTTCACTAAGCTCCATCATCTTGTTCCATTTTCAACACTCCCTCTCAACAAGATATGGATTATCTGCAACCCCTATCCTGCCTCTGTGGTATTCGAATTTTCTCCTGGTGAGAGCCTTCGTCAAGATATCAGCATCCTGATCCTCCGTGGGAATATATGAAAGTAACATGATTCTCCGCTGCACACAATCTCTGATATGATGGTACCTGATGTCGATGTGTTTGGATATATCATGAAATACTGGATTAGCCGAGAGTTTAATGCAACTATGGTTATCACAATAAATCACAGTAGGCTCCAAGTGCAACCCGAACAATCCAACGAGGATCTTCCTCATCCAAATAGCCTCGCATGCAGCCAAGCTTGCTGCCATGTACTCGGCCTCTACTGAACTGAGTGCCACGGATCTCTGCTTCCTGTTGTACCAGGAAACTGCTGTCGACCCGATGCTGAAAATACCTCCAGATGTGCTCTTACGATCCGTTGGGCTCCCTGCCCAATCTGCATCAGTGAAGCCGGAAAGCTTCGCTCCATCCTCCTGTCTGTACCATAGACCATATCCCGATGTGCCACTAATATAACGCAATACATGCTTTCCTGCCTTCCAGAAGAGCTTGGTAGGCTTAACCATAGCTTGCGAAAGCTGGTTAACAGCATAGCATATATCGGGTCGTGTATTGACCAGATACATAAGTGACCCCACCAACTGTCGATAGACAGTTGCATCCACTACTTCCGCTGAAGTAGCATCCTCCTTCCTCCAACCACCAGGAAGAGGATTATCAACAGGCTTGCAGCCATGCATGCTGAACCTCTCCAGAATCTCCCGGGCATACTTACCCTGAGAAACAAACAGTCCTCCACTGCGCTGCCAAATCTCCAATCCCAGGAAATAATGAAGGAGGCCCAAGTCCTTCATCTCGAACTCTCTAGCAAGGTCCTCCTTGCATGAAAGTATCAACAGCTCATCACCCGTCAAAATCAGATCATCTACATATAGTACAATGATCAGCAGCTTCCCCTCCACCACAATCTGGTACAGGTTAGGATCCGCCTCACTCTTGGAAAATCCAAGCCCGGTGAAATAACTGTCTATCCGTGTGTACCAAGTACGGGGTGCTTGCTTCAGCCCGTATAGTGCTCTCTTGAGTCAGCACACATGTGACTCACTGCTGAAGATCTCAAAACCTTCAGGCTTCTCTATGTACACCTCCTCCTCAATGACTCCGTTGAGGAATGCAGTCTTCACATCCATCTGATGGATGTGCCATCCCATCTGCACTGAGAGAGCTAGGATCGTCGGTATGGAAGAGTACCTTGCGACAGGTGCAAAGGTCTCCTCATAATCGATCCCCTCGATCTGTGAGAAGCCACGAGCGACAAATCTCGCCTTGTACTTCTCTACACTCCCGTCAACCGCCTGCTTCACTTTGTAGATCCATCTCGAACCCACCACTGATTTCCCCTCCGGTCTTGGGACAATCTCCCATGCACTGTTTCTGACGATCGAATCATATTCTTCGATCATGGCATCTACCCATGTGGGTTCCTTCAAAGCTTCCTCAAAAGAGGATGGCTCCGTCACGACACATTGACTCATAAGATCCATGTATCTAGTGTACCGATCCAATGACTGCCTCTGTCTGCGTTGTGCTGTAGGTGGTCCTACAACCTTCTCTGCATCTTGAGCCAGTCGCTCAGCTTCTGTAGTGCGCTTGTGCCCTCTGATGGTTGGCGCTGCATGGGTGGTTTCTTCCACCTCCTGAACTTCCTCTTGTGGCTAATCCACATCCGAAAGCTCCTCCTTAGGAACTAACAGCTCCTCATCTGCATGCAAGTGTAGCTCTCTCTCAAGCGAACACTGCATGGCTTTCTCCTCCTGAAACTTGATATCCTGTCGCACAATAGTCTTGAGACTGTCTGAAAAATACACTCGATAGTTGTGGGGCATATCAGTGTACCCCACAAATATTCCAACCTCTGCGGTCGGATCCAAATTCTTTCTGGCATCCTTCGTCACATTCATGTAGACAGGTGAGCCAAAAATTCTCAGATGAGAAATATCAGGCCTCTTGCCAGAAAACGCCTCCTCCGGTGTACTCATGCCAAGAACCTTGTGGGGACAACGGTTCTGCACATACACTGCTGTATTGCATGCCTCAACCCACAAGTGAAGGGGTAGGCCGTGATCATGCAACATCACCCGTGCAGCACCCACAATCGTTCTGTTCTTCCGCTCATCCACCCCGTTCTGCTGTGGGTTATGGGGTGCGATGAGCTCTCTCTGAATCCCTTCTGCGCTGCAAAAGTCTTTGAATTCAGCCGAGATGAATTCACCACCATTGTTGCTCCTAAGAGCCTTCACATGCTTCCCCGATTCCTTCTCAACCAGCGCCTTGAATTCACAGAACTTTGAAAATGTCTCGCTCTTCTTCTGCATGAAGAAGATCCAGCACTTCCGAGAGAAATCATCAACAAAGATCACATAGTATTTGTGCTTTGCTGTCGAAGCTACAGAGAAAGGACCACACACGTCTGTGTGAACTCTCTCAAGGATCGTCGTGGCGCGACTATCCTTCTCGTGAAAGGTGGCTTTCACATACTTCCCTAAAGTACACCCCTTGCACTGATCTGACCGCGCAAGAGTGCCCTTAGGAAGCCCAGTAGAAATCTGCTGCAGAATCTTCAAAGCTCCATGGTGAAGGTGGCCCAATCTCCTGTGCCACAGTTCGCCCTCATCATCCCGGCTCACCACTTCTCCCGCCTTGCATGCCATTGTTGCGCAGCCATCTACTTGCAACTGATAAAGGTTCTTGACTCGAACCCCTATCTTTCGGGTCTCACCAGTAGTCTTACTGTGTAGGAAAGCTTTTCCTTCGCTGAAGACCACATCATACCCCTTGTCTTCCAACATCGCCACAGAGATCAGGTTCTTCATCAATCCTGGAACATGAAAAACTTCCTTCAATATGAAAGGTTTACCAGACTCCCTCTCAAAGGAAATGGTACTGATACCAGTCGCACTGTATCTACCATCATCGCCCATCTCGATGTGCACTCCAAGATCTTTTTCCTCCAGATCTGAAAACAGATCTCGATCTCCGGTCATGTGAAATGATGCACCACTGTCCAAGAACCATATTGATCCCATCACACTTGAAACCAAGCATGCGATCAGTGAAAAATCCAGTTCGAATTGAGAAGCCAATGCCTCTCCTGTTGCAGATCCAGCAGCCTTCTTATTTTTCTTCTTCTGTGGACAATTTGTGGCATAGTGTCCGTGTTGGTGACAGTGAAAACACTTCACCTTGGACATGTCTTGCTTCTTGCCTTTCACACCAGACTGAGAAGCCTTCTTGCTCTTCCCCTTCTTTGCTTTGGCAGTCAAAGCGCAATTTTCTTCATCAGATACCTTTGATGAAGATCCATCCCTGGTAGTCCTCCTTATCTCCTCCTGCATGAGATCCGCCCAAAGTCGCTCCCATCCCGGCAAATTCTCCCGACCATTGACAGAATCCTGATAGGAATGCCAAGCCTTCGGAAGACCAAGGAGAGCCAGGTCTACCATATCCTCTTCTTCGATAGTCACCCCCACACTTCCCAGCTCATCTCTGCATTGAGTGAACTTCGTGAGGTATTTGGCGATACTGTCGCCTTTCTCCATCTTAATGTTTCTGAGCTTATCCTTGAGTGCCAGCTTCCTTTGGTTGCTCTTACTCTGGAATAGATTTGTCAATTCTTTCCACATAAAATATGGAGAAGCTTTTCCATGCAGGCTGGATACAATGTGATCCTTCACGCCCTCCAACAGAATCCTTCGACATTTCGCCATCTTCTTTTTCCAAGCCTCGACTTCAGCAGGATCAGTGGGCTTTTGGACATCCGTATCTACGAACTCCTTCAGTCCATTATCTTCTAATACTGCCTCCATGCGATCTTTCCATGCAACATAATTCGAACTGCCTTCAAGAGCATATTCGAGTCGCAAACCGTTGAAAGAAATTTTCAACTCCGGCACCAAGAAAACAAACTGCTGCAAAAATTTGAATTCCAAGCTCAAAAACTCAACTGCTTCTGGATCTGTGAGAACAAATTATTTCTAGCACAGAGATCGACTGTATGGGCATTTAATGGATATATCACCTTTTAGAGAAAGGATGGATCCAGAGGCTACCTGGCCCGATACAGACTCTGTCTACCGAAATAATATTGTAATCACTGCAATAGATCCCGATGATTAATTCGCTCCGATACCATGTAGAAATTTGCTGAATAATGAAGATTTATCCACTGAGATTATCCTGATCATACATTAATTCGAATTCATGTATAACACATAACCTCTTCTACAATCAATCATCAATTTGCGGAAATAGAAACAGTCGCATGCGCACATAAACACAATATGTAATGGGAAAAGCTTATAGCTGAAAACCCCCAGCTATTTGTATATTATAATAGAAGAGAAAACATGTAACAATCTCAGTACAATACTCCTCACAAGTACTCAGTACTGTCTCCAAAAGTTACACACAAACTAGCTTGGTTTTGAACAAGTCACAGGTTCAAAACTCATCCACTAATTGCCTGCCTCTATTGCGCAATCAAGGCTGGTCTAATGAGAGATCCAAGTTCGAATCTCACTGGCTTCAACTGCGCAATCATCATTGGAAATCTCCTTCAATGCTTGTGCAAATCTCATGCACAACTGCTGTCGCAACTAATAGCAAACTCACCCTTTCATCTACCTCTTCCACTGGTCTCCACTGAACTGTCCATGCACTGTAGTGAACTGATGTGTTCTTGAGTTGAATAATGAGTTAATAATTAGTGAATTAAATAATATTTTATTCACTCCACTCATTACTAGTTGATTAGCTAGTTAAACTAATCACAACTAGTTCAACTAAGTTAAACCGAACACAACTCCACCAACTGTCTCATCAACTCCACCAAACTTCTGCCACTGAAGTCCTAACTGAAGTCAACCATGCATGAGCTCACCAAACCCCAAGGAATAGCATAATTCCTTCTGTCATATGCATGGGCCACATCCGTAGCTCCAACTGAAGTGCTGTAAGAGAATAAACTGAAGTTTAGAGTCCAAATATTATTAAGGGTTAATAATATTTGACTGACCTATTTTTAGACAGGCAGTCTAAAAATAGACTTCGACCTGTATGTCTAAAAATAGAGGTCCATCTATTTTTACCAACTCGACCAATCATCCAAGAATAGCATACCGCAACTCCTAGACCATGCTCCATATGTCTAAAAATAGACATAGTCTAAAAATAGACTTTGCGCCAAAAATAGCCTGCGGGCCCACTTAGTGAAGGCGACTTCATTTCACTAAGCTCCATCATCTTGTTGCATTTTCAACAGAACTTGGTGCATGAATAAAATATTATTAACCAAATTCTAGAACCACCTTTTAGGAATATTTTATTATATTTGTTGGAGGGAAAAGGATTTTTAACTTGGGTCAAATCCTTTATTTATAAATAATAAATAAATAAATTATTTATTTATTATTTTAAATAAATGGCGGAAGTATAATTAAACAAATAATTATTTATTTAACTATTTATAAATGATTTAGTCAAATTTAACTAGGAATATTATTTAAATAAGGATTAAATAACTTATTCCTAGGAGATAATTAAATAAATAAGGATTTATTTAATTGATTTCCTTGTTTTGGGTTAAATATGACCAGGAATAATAATTAAATTGATGTTTAACTAATTATTCCTTGAGGAAATATAAAAAAATATAGATTTGTTTATTATTTCCTTTTGGGGTTTCCTGTTTAGACCATAAAAAACTTAATAAAGGTGTTTTACTAAGTTATTTCACATAATGAAAGCAATTTTACTTGGGGTAAAATTGGTCTTACATTGTGTACTTGGGTCCATCTAATGATAATAGGTTAGATGAGAAAAAAATGGTGTAACAGATTGCCCCCTAGCGTGCGAGTGTTAGGAGCAAATCGTATGACCGAAGTACGTTATAAGAACTCAATCACCAGACATCAAGAGGGAAGTCAGAGAGAGAAATGTAAGGTAGTATAATGTGCGAAAGGACTAGACCCTGAGGAGAAGAGACTTATAGGTGCAACAAGTCTCTTTTTATGAGATGGTACCTGTGCTAAAGGCGGCGGGGGAGGCATACCTATGCCCGTCGAGACAAAGTACAAAAGAATAGTGTGTCCAGTAAATAAGGAACCGAACTATAAAGTACATGCTGGCATAAACACGAGCCAGATAAAAGATAGAATGATGAATCCCACATACATGTTGTGCTTCGGATAACAACCAGGACTTATACAATAATATCTGAGTACATGAGATACAAATACAGCCCAAATACCCCCTAGAAACGGGGAAGGGCTTGCAAAATCTAACTAATACATGCAAATCAAAGAGGCGCTGCAAGCGGCTAAGGCCGACATCATCAAATATATGGAGTTGCATTAAAGGCTGGAATGAAAAGTTCATCCGGGCATGTGGGGGGCTACCTATAGGGCCACCCCCTCATGAGGGTTGAGACATCTCACACACACCCGGGAATCACCAATATCTGCTGCTGCATCAGTAGACCATTAGGTATATAGATCTCGATCATGCTGAAACGAGCTGGAGCTAAGAAGAAATCAAGTCAAAGGGTAATGAGGAATCCCCTTTTGCCTGATCCGAGGCACCGAACAAGTGTGGAAGTTGGAACCAAGGTACATCGCCCTCTAGACCTGTCTTTTGGAATGAATGAGTTGATGTCGACAGAAGGAGGTCCGCCATAGGTGAGGCAATAAGGGATCCTCAACTAAGGCACGAGAGAAAAGAGTAGAGCGACTGATAGACTGACAATAATGATGATGATGGAGTGGGGTATACTGAGTAGCGAATGGATGGCTTCCCTTGTTAGAGCATAGAGGGCATGGATGACTTGGAAGTGACTGATACGATATCATGAGGGATAGGGGACAGTGGGGCTGAAGGCCATAATGTGCGACATAATAGAGGAACCAAACAATGAAGGATGGAGGACTATGACGGGATATAAAGGGACTCGGGATAGACTCGATGAATGTGATGATAACTCAACTCAGATGCTCTAAACAAGGGCGACTCAAGGGTGCTGCCACACAGTGAAGGTCCAAATGGGGGACGATAAACACATGAGTACAAGGGGGTATCTCATGACGAAAAAACTGAAGAGAAACCCCAGGGTATGAAATAGCTGGATATGCAGGAATATATAAAATGACAACGGTCACAAAAGAAAACCCGTGTGGAGTCACCAATGGTTAGTATGAATCTTTTGTCGGAAAAATACCAGTTTAGCTACGCATAACAAATAGCCCTAACATCAATTATGGCTGCCAATATCTTCAAATCTGCAGTTAGTTGATCAAGACAAAGCTACACAAATCCAAATCTATGCATAAAAAGACATTAAGCAGTAAAAATGAAGTTTTGCTCCATGCATCCAATAGACAAGACAAGAACAATATTTTTGAAAGAATTTTTATATTAAAGGGCTCCTGAGAGGAAAACAAGAAAGGTGTTTCCAATTCTCCTCAATGGGATGGGTTCTTGAAAGTCCTCAGCACTTCAGATCTAGAATTTCTCTCTCTTATTGGTGTAGAAAACCCAAACAAACATAGAACTCAAACGAAGCTCACAAAGCAAATAATGGAGAATGTGACAATGATAATGGCTCAAAGTCAGACCAAGAGTATAGATCATAAGTGATCTAATATGCAATGAAAGGTGACAAATGAATGGGAAAACCCTTCTATTTATAACAAAATATTAGGGTAGTCTATAACTTGGTGCATGAATAAAATATTATTAACCAAATTCTAGAACCACCTTTTAGGAATATTTTATTATATTTGTTGGAGGGAAAAGGATTTTTGACTTGGGTCAAATCCTTTATTTATAAATAATAAATAAATAAATGATTTATTTATTATTTTAAAGAAATGGTGGAAATATAATTAAATAAATAATGATTTATTTAATTATTTATAAATGATTTAGTCAAATTTAACTAGGAATATTATTTAAATAAGGATTAAACAACTTATTCCTAGGAAATAATTACATAAACAAGGATTTATTTAATTGATTTCCTTGTTCTGGGTTAAATATGACCAGGAATAATAATTAAATTGATGTTTAACTAATTATTCCTTGAGGAAATATAAACAAATATAGATTTGTTTATTATTTCCTTTTGGGGTTTCCTATTTAGACCATAAACAACTTAATAAAGGTGTTTTACTAAGTTATTTCACATAGTGAAAGAAATTTTACTTAGGGTAAAAATTTGGTCTTACATTGTGTACTTGGGTCCACCTAATGATAATAGGTTAGATGACCAAAAAAATGGTGTACGATTGCCCCCCAAAACTGCGAGTGTTAGGAGAAAAAAATCGTATGACCGAAGTACGTTGTAAGAACTGAATCACCAGACATCAAGAGGGAAGTCAAAGAGAGAAATGTAAGGTATTCTAATGTGCTAAAGGACTAGACCCTGAGGAGACGAGACTTACAGGTGCAACAAGTCTCTTTTTATGAGATGGTACCTGTGCTAAAGGCAGCGGGGGAGGCATACCTATGCACGCCGAGACAAAGTACAAAAGAATAGTGTGTCCAATAAACAAGGAACCGAACTATAAAGTACATGCTGGCATAAACACGAGCCAGATAAAAGATAGAATGATGAATCCCACATACATGTTGTGCCTGGGATAACAGCCAGGACTTATACAATAATATCTGAGTACATGAGATACAAATACAACCCAAATTCCCCCTATAAACGGGGAAGGGATCGCAAGATCTGATTGATACATGCAAATCAAAGAGGCACTGCAAGCGGCTAAGGCCGACATCATCAAATATATGGAGCTGCATCAAAGGCTAGAATGAAGAGGTCATCCGGGCATGTGGGGGGCTACCTGCAGGACCACCCCCTCATGAGGGTTGAGACATCTCACACACACCTGGGAATCACCAATATCTGTTGCTGCATAACTAGGCCATCAAGTATATGGATCTCGATCATGCTGAAGGAGTTGGAGCTAAGAAGAAATCAAGTCAAAGGGTAATGAGGAATCCCCTTTTGCCTTATTCGAGGCACCGAACAAGTGTGGAAGTTGGAACCAAGGTACACTGCCCTCTAGACCTGTCTTCTGGAATGAATGAGTTGATGTCAACAGAAGGAGGTCCGCCATAAGTGAGGCAATAAGGGATCCTCAACTAAGGCATGAGAGAAAAGAGTAAAGCGACTGATAAACTGACAGTAATGATGATGATGGAGTGGGGGATACTGTGTAGCGAATGGATGACTTCCCTTGTTAGAGCATAGAGGGCATGGATAACTTGGCAGCGACTGATGCAATATCATGAGGGATAGGGGACAGTGGGGCTGAAGACCATAATGTGCGACACGATAGAGGAACCAAGAAATGAAGGATGGAGGACTATGACGGGATACAAAGGGACTCAGGATAGACTCCATGAATGTGATGATAACTCAACTCGGATGCTCTAAACAAGGGCGACTCAAGGGTGCCGCCACACAGTGAAGGTCCAAATGGGGGACCATAAACACATGAGTACAAGGGGGCATCTCATGATGAAAAAATCAAGAGAAACCCTAGGGGTCTGAAATAGCTGGATATGCGTAAATATATAAAATGACAAAGGTCACAAAATAAAACCTCGTGGAGTCGCCAATTGTTAGTATGAATATTTTGCTCGAAAAATACCAGCTTAGCTACGCATAACAAATAGCCCTAACATCAATTACGGTCGCCAATATCTTCAAATCATAGCTAGTTGGATCAAGACAAAGCCGCACAAATCCAAA
Organism: Pinus albicaulis; assembly: GCA_034641835.2. Lineage (NCBI taxonomy): Eukaryota > Viridiplantae > Streptophyta > Pinopsida > Pinales > Pinaceae > Pinus > Pinus albicaulis. The sequence goes on along the minus strand of CM076581.1, from coordinate 813,933,113 downwards.
CATCTATGCATAAAAAGAAATTAAGTGGTAAGAAATGAAGTTTTGCTCCATGCATCCAATAGAAAAGACAAGAAACAAGAGCTGAAAAAATTTATATTAAAGGGCACCCGAGAGGAAAAAAAGAAAGGTGTTTCCAATTCTCCTCAATGGGATGGCCTGAAAGTCCTCAAAGACTCGCATCTAGAATTTATCTCTCTGTTGGTGTAGAAAACCCAGACAAACATAGAACTCAAAGAGAGCTCACAAAGCAAATAATGGAGAATGTGACAATGATAATGGCTCAAAGTCAGACCAAGAGTATAGATCCAGAGTGATCTAATATGCAATGAAAGGTGACAAATGAATGGGAAAACCCTTATATTTATAACAAAATATTAGGGTAGTCTAGAACTTGGTGTATGAATAAAATATTATTAACCAAATTCTAGAACTACCTTTTAGGAATATTTTATTATATTTGTTGGAGGGAAAAAGATTTTTGACTTGGGTCAAATCCTTTATTTATAAATAATAAATAAATAAATTATTTATTTATTATTTTAAAGAAATGGTGGAAATATAATTAGATAAATAATGATTTATTTAATTATTTATAAATGATTTAGTCAAATTTAACTAGGAATATTATTTAAATAAGGATTAAATAAATTATTCCTAGGAAATAATTAAATAAATAAGGATTTATTTAATTGATTTCCTTGTTTTGGGTGAAATATGACCAGGAATAATAATTAAATTGATGTTTAACTAATTATTCCTTGAGGAAATATAAACAAATATAGATTTGTTTATTATTTCCTTTTGGGGTTTCCTGTTTAGACCATAAACAACTTAATAAAGGTGTTTTACTAAGTTATTTCACATAGTGAAAATAATTTTACTTAGGGTAGAATTGGTCTTACATGATGTACTTGGGTCCATCTAATGATAATAGGTTAGATGACCAAAAAATGGTGTAACAAGGATGGTGAGGATGACAACCTTATATTACTAGACTAGTCATCATCAAGGAAATAAAGGGCTTGGCAAAGCAAGTTTCCAAGACCAAAACATGAGTTTCATCCTTTTCACTTAGTGTCATCTCACTGGGTTGAGCAATTTTTGGGGTACTGTATTGTTGGGATGGCCAAGCTCCTAGCCCTGTATCACTAGCCTGATAATGATTAGATCTTAGCATCGTTAGGATAAGCAACTTCTCAAAATCTTTCTTAAAAATCATCTCAAGGGGTTCCAAGGCCACTATAAGGGTGATTTTATTTTAGAAAAGGTCAATAAAGTGTAGAAGGTGTATGGTGATACTTTTAAGTATGTGGGACCCTCAATTTTCTCCAGGAAGTGGTGACACTTAAAAAAAATTGAGGGAGCTTTTGTAGTTGCTAAAACACATTCCTTGTCATATGTTTGGTTTAATATATATATATATATAATAAATTGGGTGTGTTACATTTAGTGTTTAACAAAAGTGAAAATATTTCTCTTTAGTTAGGGTAGAATTATACATCTAAGCAATTATTATGGTCCATTGAAGCAAATTAGTATCATCTAGGATATGGAAAATATGCTAGGAATTTATATTTTCTTTAAGAGTCTATGTTTGGATGATATTCATTGATTTTTCTTCTTATATGTGTGAGTAGATGTGACTTCGACATATATTTTCTTGAAGGGAGGGTGTGGGTAATGCTCCATAGTTCTGAAATGATTACTTAAAATCATGTGGGGGGGACAACAATTCTCCTCTTTACAATGAAAATTTTCTCTAGGAGGTGGTATTACTTAAAGAAAATTGAGGGATCTTTTGCAATTGCTACAACACATTCCTTGTCATAAATTTGGTTTAATTTTTAATTTTAATTTTTAATAAATTGGGTGTGTTACATTTAATGTTTAATAAAAGTGAAAATATGTCTCTTTAGTTAGTGTAGATCTAGACACCTAAGCAATTTGTATGGTCCTTTGAACCAAATTTATTATCATTTAGGATATGGAAAATATTCTAGGAATTTATATTTTCTTTAAGAGTCTATGTTTGGATGATATACATTGATGTTTCTTCTTATATGTGTGAGTAGATGTGACTTCGACATGTATTTTCTTGAACAGATGGTGTGTGTAATCCTCCATAGTTCTAAAATGATTACTTTGAAAATCATGCTGGGAGGACAATAATTCTCCTCTTTACCATTCAAGCTAGGCCTAATTGATAAAACACCCACTATATAGGGATTATGTTGTTTATAGAGGCATTTGTATTTTTCATATCATGTTTCACATGTAATGCACATGAAGACAACATTGAAAATGCTAATTATGATGTTATTGCATGTATCATTTGACTAATTATGCATAAATGAACCAAATAAATAATAATTTTTACTAATAATGTTACACTTTTGAGATATCTGATAACTTGATGTCCACAAGATGATTAAATATATTATGTTTATATGATTGTTGAGTATGATATTCTATGACAAAAAATCAACATTAAAAATAGTTTCTTGATTATCAAATCTCATGAGAGACAACATTGAAAATGCTAATTATGATATTATTGGATGTACCAATGGAATAAATAGGCATAAACAAACTAATAAATAATTATTTATACTAATAATGTTACATTGTTACACTCTTGAGATAACTAATAACTTCATGTCTACAAGATAGTTGAATATATTATGTTTATATGATTATTAAGTATGATATTCTATTATAACGAATCAACACTAAAAAATAATTTCTTGGGTATCAAATCTCATGGGATACATACCCATGAAAAATTTCACTAGGTTGAAAATATGGGCTAGGGACAAGATATGACATTCTCACGAATTTCATAATAACTACTCCGGAATTAGAGTTGCATGGGTACTTTTGAGATGCTTGGAAACTCTAGCTTCACAATATGGGCTAGGGACAAGATGAGACATTCTTACGAATTTCATAATAACTACTCTAGAATTATGAGTTGTATGAGTACTTTTGAGATGCTTGGAAACGCTGATATTTTTATATTCTTAACTGCTTGGGACTTTTTAGATGATGGGGCCATGGGACAATTTAACGTCATGATTGATTTTCACTATGTGTTGCATTTTCTAGCGGGATGTTATTACGTCCATCTCATGTTAATTGACATATGACTACTAAAGGGATATATCCCATTTGAGAAGTGTTATTGGTTAACTAAGTGTAGCCAATAGTGAAGAATGGATAAAGGGAAATTATTTAATTTTGTATGATTAAAAATAAAATAAAATAAAATAATAAAATTCATAATTATTATTTATTATTAACTAATTAAATTTGGATATATTTATTTAATTAATATACATTCATTTTATCAAATTGTGATGGTTTTTGAGCTTCAAAGTTATGAAAATCCATGGTATTAATCTATAGTAAAAATAAAAATAATTTCATGGTATTAGTCCATGCTATAAGAACCTATGATATTGATTCATGGTATTCATGTGAAATATATCATATTTAAACGAGAGAATTAAACCAACTGAGATCCATTTTAATTCCAAAGCTAAGAGTCAAATTTCTTTAAAAGAAAATATATTTTAGAGTGAAAACAAATTTGATTTCTCTCCCCTTTTTTTAAATAATTAAAATGGATCTAAAATCGTGTTATTCATGTTTGAGTGTTGTTTGGTTTATAAATGATTTGAATAAGTTAAAAATATATATATTATGTTTGTTTGGTTATTTATTTTATTTGGTTATGTGTTTTACTTATGTTTGGATGAACCTATCATTAATATATATCATAAAGTAAATGTTATTTATTAAATTTTAAATATTATATGGTGTTTTTTAAATAGAAATTATAAAATATTTAAATTATTTAAAAAATGTGATAAAATATTGTGTAAATTGAAATAAAAATTATTAATATATATCATAGAGTAAATGTTATTTATTAAATTTTAAATATTATATGGTGTCTTTTTAATAGAAATTATAAAATATTTAAATTATTTAAAAAATGTAATAAAATATTGTGCGAATTGGATTAAGGATTTAATGAAGCAAATTAAAGGTTAGACTGTGGTTAATGAGTTGTAGGTTGGATAGCTACATGTAGATAAACACACAAGTGTACATAATATACATATTAAACATAGTAATACGGGCACCTTTCTTTGCTATTGGAGAGCATGTATCCCACGCTCCCACACTCATGGGAGCTTGGGAGCTTGTAGGAAAATTTCCAAAATCATTGGGAGCTTCAAAAGGTATTTGGAGCTTTTCGGGAGCTTCACTATTACAAATTTTGACGCTTCGGGTACCTATTTTGAGCAGAGAAGTGGCCATTTGTTTATTTTCTAAGTGATACATGATAGGTTAGGGGGTTGAACTGCATGGGCTCTGTAAAGCGATAGAGATGTGGAGATGTAGCAAAATTTTCAACAAAATATAAACAGTTGCTAGTCATTCCTTGGCAGCTTCTATTGAAAATCTTGAAGTTCAACAATTACAAATAAGTCTACTTTCTTGAAGCTTTAATGATAAGATTCAAAAAATTACAATAATGGTGAGAACCAGAAATAGTAGTGTGTTAGTAAGTTTCATTTTATAAATTTCCAAACTTTAATATAATATAGTGTTGCATGAAATCACATAATAATCAAGTAATAATAGCATTTTTTTCGGTTTAGGAGTACTGCATGTTTCTTTTTTTGCAACAAATTTCATTGGCAAGTTGTTGATGGATTAATATTTCGTTTTTTTTTTGCAGTGTTTCAAAGTTCAATCTCTTACATATTTCATTGCAAGATGGAATCTGCAGGATGGAATTTAATTGGCAAGTTTTGGATGGAAATAAATAAATTAGTTTATCTTCACTTTTAATATATATTAAATTTTAATATATTATATTATTGTTGCTCCCAACTTGCGTTTCTTGTAAATTTGGGCAAAACTTCTAGCCGTACCAGATACTTTCTCCTCATACCCCAAATACCCGTATTAGAAACTCATGTAACATAGATATTAAATAATAAAAAAATAATTTATATCAAGAAATAACAAGTGCACATAATATACAAATTAAAAAATAAAAAACAATATAAAGAAATTTGTGTATCCTTGGAGTTATGTTCTTTTATATTGAGGAAAGTATTCATATATCATAAATTCATGGAGAAATTTTAGTGGAATTATGGTATTGAATTGAAGAGATATTTGATTGGTATGGTTTGTAAATTAATGTTTGTGTGAATTATTAAATATGATGGTTTATATAAATTAGTGTAATTATATAAATGTTTTATTTTATATATATATATATATATATAAACTAAATTATATTTTTATTTTAAATTATAATTATTAGTAATCATAAAAAGAAAAAAAAGAAAAAAAGAAATATGTGTGTGTGGAGGGTATTGGGAAATGATTGGGATCTTCCACATGCAAATTATATGTTTTATATTGCTAATATAAAAAAATAAAAATACAAAACTAACTAAATTATAATTTTATTTTAAATTATTATTATTATTAATTATAAAAATAATTAATATATAAGTTATGTTATATTTGCGATACTAAGAATGTGAAAGATGAAAAACACTTTTTTTTAGAGTCCTCGGCTTTTACTCACATCTGCTCTTAATTTACTGAAGTTTGCTACACTACCAATCTTCTTGACTTATTAAGCCAACCCACCACTCTCAATTCACTAATATGCCACACTACCAATCTTCTTGATTTATTAAGCCAACCCAACCCAACTATAGCGATCTTGGAGCGCTTCTTTCTCTTCTTTTTTATTACGGAAATAAGTTTTTGGAGAACCACAAGTATATTATTTTTCTCTTCTGGAGTTTTGATAAACGACATTGGTCTTAGTGAACATTAATCATCATCATCATCATCATTTATATGGGATTTTAGGAGGGATGATTGAGATCCTCTCCACCTAGGATCAATTCCCATAAGTGACATGATAAACTTTGACTACCTTGATACGGAATATATGTATATTTATCACTGAAATAAAATGATGTAGATGCATCTAACCTAGGTCAATTGTTTAGTACAGGGGTTAGTTTGTAAAGTGAGAATTTAATTATTTAATGAATTATTTAAGTGAAAGTTTAATTATTTAAACTTTAACTACCTTGATATGGAAACACTAGCTTCACAATATGGGCTAGGGACAAGATAAGACATTCTTACGAATTATGAGTTGTATGGGTACTTTTGAGATGCTTGGAAACGTTGATATTTTTATATTCTTAACTACTTGGGACTTTTTAGATGATGGGGCCATGGGACAATTCAACGTCATGATTGATTTTCACTATGTGTTGCATTTTCTAGCGGGATGTCATTACGTCCATCTCATGTTGATTGACATATGACTATTAAAGGGATATTGGTTAAGTAAGTGTGGCCAATCCAATTTATCCCATTTGAGAAGTGTTATTGGTTAACTAAGTGTAGCCAAGAGTGAAGGAATGGATAAAGGGAAATTATTTAATTTTGTATGATTAGGTTTTTTTATTGCGTCGTGCTTTTTAATTTAGGCAGATGTTAGTAGGTAAGAGATGTTATAATGTCTTGTTTTGTAAAACATTTTGATTTTGTCAATTTATATAAAAATAAAAGTTAAAGTTAAAAAGTTAAAAATAAAATAATATAATATAATAAAATTCATAAGTATTATTTATTATTAATGAATTAAATTTGAATATATTTATTTAATTAGTATATATTCATTTTATCAAATTGTGATGGTTTTTGAGCTCCAAAGTTATGATAATCCATGGTATTGACCCATGGTAAAAATAAAAATGAAAAAATAAAAATAATTTCATGGTATTAGTCCATGCTATAAGAACTTATGATATTGATTCATGGTATTCATGTGAAATATATCATATTTAAAAGAAAGAATTAAACCAACTTAGATCCATTTTAATTTCAAAGTTAAGGGTCAAATTTCTTCAAAAACAAATATATTTTAGAGTGAAAACAAATTTGATCCCTCTCTCTCTTTTTAGATGATTAAGATGGATCTAAAGTCGTGTTATTCATGTTTGAGTGTTGTTTGATTTATAAATGATTTGAATAAGTTAAAAAAAGATATATTATATTTGTTTGGTTATTTATTTTACTCATGTTTGTTTGGTTATGTGTTTTACACATGTTTGGGTGAACCTATCATTAATATATATCATAAAGTAAATGTTATTTATTAAATTTTAAATATTATATGGTGTTTTTTTAACAGAAATTATAAAATATTTAAATTATTTTAAAAATTAATAAAATATTGTGCAAATTGAATTAAGGATTATTAATATATATCATAAAGTAAATGTTATTTATTAAATTTTAAATATTATATGGTGGTTTTTTTGAAATTATAAAATATTTAAATTATTTAAAAAATGTAATAAAATATTGTGCAAATTGGATTAAGGATTTAGTGACGCAAATTAAAGATTAGACCGTGGTTAATTAGTTGCAGGTTGGATAGCTACATGGAGATAAACATACAAGTGTACATAACATACATATTATACATATTAAACATAGTAACACGAGTACTGCTCCTTGCCATTGGAGAGCACGTATCCCACGTATCCCACGCTCCTGCGCTCATGAGAGCTTGGGAGCTTGTAGGAAAATTTCCAAAATCACTGCGAGTTTCAAAGGGTACTTTGGAGCTTTTCGGGAGCTTCACTATAATAAATTTTGACACTTCGAGTACCTATTTTGAGCATAAAAGTGACCATTTTTTTATTTTCTAAGTGATACATGATAGGTTATGGGTTTGGAGTGCATGGGCTCTATAAAGCGATAGAGATGTGGAGATGTAGAAAAAGTTTCAACAAAATATAGAAATCTTGAAGTTCAACAATTGCAAATAAGTCTACTTTCTTGAAGGCTCTTGAAGTCTATCTTGAAGCTTTAATGATAAGATTCAACAAATTACAATAATGGTTAGAACTAGAAATAGTAGCTTGTTACTAAGTTTCATTTTGTAAATTTCCAAACTTTAATATAATATAGTGTTGCATGAAATCACATAATAATCAAGTAATAATAGCCTTTTTTCGGTATGTTTCTTTTTTCGCAAGGAATTTCATTGGCAAGTTGTTGATAGATTAATATTTCGATTTTTTCTAGCAGTGTTTCAAAGTTCAATCTTTTACATATTTCATTGCAAGATGGAATTTGTAGGATGGAATTTAATTGGCAAAATTTGGATGGAAATAAATAAATTATTTTATCTTCACTTTTAATATATATTAAATTTTAATATATTATATTATTGCCACTCCGAACTTAACGTTTTCTGTAAATTTGGGCAAAAATTATAACCGGACCAAATACTTATTCCCTATACCCCAAATACCCATGTACCAAAAACTCATGCAACATAAATATTAAATAATAAAAAACAATTCATATCATGAAATAACAATAACAAGTGTACATAATATACAAATTAAATAATAAAAAACAATTCATACTAGGAAATAAAGAAATTTCTCTATCCTTGGAGTTATTTTCTTTTACATTGAGGAAAGTTTGCATATGCATATATCATAAATTCATGTGGAGAAATTTTAGTGGAATTATGGTATTGAATTGAAGAGATATTTGATTGGTATTGTTTGTATATTAATGTTTGTGTGGATTATTAAATATGTTTGTTTATATAAATTTGTTTAATTATATATATTTTTTATAATTCTGAAATATTGATAGATGTCATTTGATATATATATATATATGTGGAAAAATATATATATATATATATATATATATGTGTGTGTGTGGAGGGTATTGAGGAATCACTCAGATCTTCCACATGCAAGTTATATGTTTTATATTACTTATTAAAAAAAAAAAAAAAAACTAAATTATAATTTTATTTTAAATTATTATTATTATTATTATTAATTATAAAAATAATTAATATATAAGTTATGTTATATTTGTGATACTAAAAATGTGAAAGATGAAAAAAATCTATTTTTTTAGAGTCTTTTTTCTCTCATCATCATCATTTTGGGAGGGATGATTGGGATCCTCCCCACCCAGGGTCAATTCCCGTAAGTGACATGATGAACTTTCAGTGTCTTGATATAGAATATATGTATATTTATCAGTGAAATAAAATGATGCAGGTGCATCTAACCTAGGTCAATTGTTTACTAGTGGAAGAATTAGTTTGTAAAGTGAGGAATTAATTATTTAATGGATTTTTCTATAGTTTTTAGGAGAAAGTGATAATTCTTTAAAGATTGGAGAGTATTGTGGAAAAGTATTGTGGAAGGTTTAAGAAGATTATGGATTAGTTAGCTTTATATTAGAGATTAAGAAAGATATTTTAAAAATTATCTTAGGATCTAGAATTTTGATATCAGAGCGAAACTTTCTTCCTGATGATGAAGACAGAGAAGGCGTTGCAGAGACAATGAATGAGTAGGTACGAGGATCGTGAGGTTGAGAAGAGTTAAGCCGTGAATCTCCAACGTTGAGTGTGTGTAGTGGTGCATTGATTTTCCGTGAGTTGGATCATGGCAATTTTTTTTTTTTTTTTTTTAATTTAGTAGTGCCTTACTATTTTCTATTTATCTTTTAAAAGCAGGTTATAGAGATAGAAATTTTGTGGCCTCAACCTGCCCGTAGGAAACCAGGTCTATTGGCCACCTAAATGCTTTAAAATCCATCCAAAACTGAAAAAGTTTCATTCTACTTCTTGTTTCATACGCTATCTGACTATTTAATCTATTATCAAATTAACTGTTTGGACCTATAGTCCTTTGCAGAAAACCAAAATTCATGCTATAAAAGAAACTAAACTTCTATCCATCTGAAGATTCAATTGGGGCAGGATCCTTTGCAGTGGATCCTGGCATATCAACTTGTTGTAGTAATTGAATCTGCTCCTCCATTCTTCCAATATGATCATCAATTTTGCCAATGCAGTCAGTGGCTTGGTACTGAGTAACCTTGACGTGTTGCCGCTGATTATCAATATCTTGCAATAGATCTAACATCTTTGGTTTTGGCTTCTCTCTGGTAGGATGAAAACTCTGCATTGCCTTGGATATCAGATATTTAACAATCCAATACGTGCGGACTGTTTGATTAAAAAGTGATAGGAGACCTCTAGCATTTCCGGGATCAGTCACAAAGTCCAGAATCTCTGCTTTTGCATCATTGTCTTCCTCATTTTGCTGGATTTCTCTTTCCCAGCCATGTATTTCCTGTCTGACCTGTGATGAATTTCCAAGTGAATAGGTGGTGGAGAGGTTCATTAACACCTCTTCCTTTGTCTTCCTCCCTCTTTTCCTATTCTTCTCTGCTGGTTGCACCATCTTCTGTTTCCCTTTGTTAGTTGTATGGGCCGACGAATTTCTTGTTTACCTCTTAACCATTGTGAGCTGACTTACAGGTAGCATGTGATCTGGAATGAGAACAAGCAAATAAGAAAAGGAAATAAAAATTAAACTTTGTAATTTTTTTCCCATAACAGCTTTTGGACGGTTCTAAAGCTCCTCGACGTTAGTATGAATCCGCTGAGTCCAGAAATGATAAAGAACCCAATGAAAAACCAAACACCTATGAACAATTATTACATGACCAAGACTGTTTGAAAGGCGACGAGGTTGAGACAACATATGACATATAATAGAGTATGCCTAGACCCGTAACCTCTGATAAAGACACCTGTGGGTTTTGTTATCACTCAGATTTTCCTTGAAGTTGTGGAAAAGGAAAGTATACCTAAGGTAACCACAAACCAACCTTCAGATGCAGAATCTAGCCAATCTGCATCCAGAGAGGGCTCTCTCTTTATAATTTATATTTGTTCTTAGAAGGTTTTAGGCTAGTTATAGATCCAAGAGTTTGTTTGAAAATGGTGGAATTCGCCAACTAAGGGCAAGGTTGAATATTTTCAGGCCATTGGGATATGGAGTCAAAGGATGGCTTTACTGGATTAATCTTCTACACACAAAATGGCTTTGCAGGGCAAGATAGCCAAACATAGAACAATTTCTAGGAATTAAAGTGGATGGAATGGTTTTTTGAAGGGATGAAAGGCACTCAAGAATCTTTCAACATGTTCAAAAGAAAGAAATGGAATGATTACAAATAAAGAGCAGTGAAGAATTCTTTACTATAGTAATCAATATGCTTAAATTAGAGAAGCAAGAGCAATTAAGAATTCGTTGCTTATAACTAATTTAGAGGAAAACATTTAGAATAATCATAATTGAAATCAGAGTACAATTAAGTAAATTCTGATTTATTCTTTTATGTCAATTATTCAGAAATGGAACATAATGATATTATAAACAGATATAGAACTTAAGACATAGGATAGAAAGACTTATTGAACTGCAATCCGACATATGAATCCTGCAAAAAGTGCTGAGCTTCAAATTGTCATCCAGCAAGCCACAAATAAATTTCTCCAAAACACTTTTATTCCAAAAACATCAATGTCACTGCGAAGTAGTAGAATCCACCCTCAATACTCTCTTTGAGGGTTTATTTATACAAAAAATGATTGAAAATATCTCACACTAACCTAGCCACTAATCTAGGGTGACTAATGAATACGTTACAATAAAAAGGAGACAAATGGTCTCGTAGATAGGACAAAAAGTAATTGCTGGTGTGCTGTTTCCTTCTTTTGTGGATGTGCTGGAGGTAGGTGCTATAATGGGGCTCGATGTTGTCCCTTTGAGTAATTCTTTTGCTTGTTTGATACTCTTCGTTTCTACTGATACTCTTTCAACTACCCAACTGATACTCTTTAACCTGTGCTCATTATTTATCCTTTACATGATAGTAAAAAGATAAAATTCTCAACCTGAAGATAAATTTCATAAAATGTCCAATAAGTCTTCCCACCATTGATCTTCTGCTATTATGGTTCTTTTAATTTTTCTTAATGTTTCATCGGCCTCTGTGTATCTGTAAAAAGTGGGCTGATTAGGGAACAAATACTTTATTTCCTGCTCAAGATGAAACAAATTTTTTAACCTGTCGTAGAGATTCCTCCCTGTTGGCAATGTTGCTTGTGACGAACTGATAGAATGAGCAGTTGTGTTATGAGCATGTATATCTATTTTATTAACATAGGTTTCTAGGTCCATTATCTTATCCTATGAGAGCATAGGACTGGGTAACCCATTGTCCAATAAAACATGAAATTTCCCTTTAAAAGCATTGATTTCTTCCAGAATATCTGAGCATTTCCTTTCCAAATTCTGCATAAGAGTTCTTTTGGTAAAAACTATTTTTATTTCTAAAATAGTGCCTGTCCTGTCATCAATTCCTAATTCTGCAAGCTGTTGCTTAGTCCGGGTGTTCAAAAACTATATAAGTTGATTGGCTTGCTCAGGTCTGCCCCTCAATTCATCTCTTGTTTTTTCTATTTCTTCCTGAGCTACTTTGATCAAGTCATTTTGTTCAAATATCGTTTGAACAAAGGACCAAATACTTTTTATTGACTCAATTATATTATCCCAAAGAATTTCATTTATTTCTCTCAAAGGCTTTTCTAATGAAAGATCTTTTTCTAAAGCCTTAACCAATTTTTCCAATCTTTTAATTTCCCTGGTATTATCAGCAACAGTCTTCTTAGACATATCATATTTCTGCTCCAAATTTTCTAGCTACAATTTTGTGGTTTTAAGTTCCGTGACTCTAAGTTTTAAACTTTCCATTTGTTTTACCAATTCATCAGAACTTAAACCAGAAGTGTTTACCTGTGCTGACTCTGTTTGTTGATCTGCTGTTGTGGTACCTGTAGTGATCTCTGTTGTGGATGTTTGCATGATATCCTATTTTTCTCTTAATGCCTGTTCCAATTCTTTCTTTGTTTCACTCAGTTGCTCAGTCATTTTTAAGAGAAACTCCATCATTTCTTCCTGCGAATTTTTCTTCAGAACTTCTTGGGTCTGGGGATGCCTTGAGGCTGGAAATTTCAGCTGCTTTCTCAGTGCAGCGATATCATCATCTTTTTTTTTTAATTAGTGCCTCAATGCTTTTGATATCTTTGGGATTGTGACCCAAACTGATGATTATATCTTCCAGAGACTTTATTCTATTATCTTTTTCCTGAGAAGAGGCCTTCTCAATTTGCAACTGTGTGTTTGTATTATTTAAAGAATCTCGCAGCCTAAGGGTTGCCATGGCCTTATTAGTAAGGGTGGAGTATATCATTTCCCCAGTTTGTCTATGCAACTCTATCTGGTCCAGGGGATGAATGTCTTTTTCCAGGACCTCAAAATTGGTCCTAATATAATCAGATGCTCTCATGGGCTTTGGTACTTTGGATTTGAAATGGTTCATCATCATTTTACCTTGTTGAATGTCAAATGCTGACATCAACCTTTCCTGATTGTGTGGAGCCATTTTCAGATACTGATCATATACCTTCATTCTCAATGGATCATTCTTTGCTTTTATATTAATGAAAGTTCTCTTGATATCACCTGCATCTGTTTTTGGTGGCTTAAAAGAAGATACTTCAGTACTCAACTGTTTTTGCAATGCTTTTCCTTTGTGGCCTGTGTGTGTTTCACTAACTGTGCCAGTTAGTTGACTATCTTATCTTTCATCATCAAACATATCATCAATAATTTCCACTTCTGGAAGTGGATAGGGTTTCTGCTTTTTAGCTTGATGTAGCTCTGAGGATTCTTTGGGAGGAGTAGGATCTGGAGCCTATATTTTCTTGCCTATTTCCATATTAGATGGAGTTTGCAATTCTGAAACTTCAGGATGATTTACTTGAGTAGGAGAAACCTGTGTCTGATCTGGTGCCCTGGAGGTTTGAGGTTTCTCTGCCATGATGAAAGTTTCAATGACCTGTATTTGAGGTTCTTTCCCTTTGCCTTTAGACTCTACTGCACTTGGTAAACTGATTTCCTGTAATCCCTTTTGAAGATTTCCTGCTGAAGAAGTGCCAATATGAGGTACCTGCACTTGCCCAAAAGATTCTAAGTCAAAGTTTTTCTCAAGGTCTTTCATAATTTTGTTCATATTGTCTTCTTCACTATCTTGCTCAACTAGTGTTCCTTCCACCCACTCATCTTGATTAGCATATTGTTCTATTTCAGGAATCCTGTGGTGAAAGTATGGGGATGATTTGTTCTTCATTCTTTTATCACAGATAAAACCAAATGGATCATAAGGAACCCAACAAAAACTCCTTGGTAACTTACAACGGTTTTGTAGTATATCTTCTGCTTCTCGCTCAGCGTCCCTAGAATTTCATATGAAGGGACCTAATTGACTTTTGATCCTGAGTTGGGCTTTCTTTTTTACACTAAAAAAATGAATCATGTCAGAATTATTCATTTTCCTGAAATATTCTAAGGCAAAAAGTCTCATAGGCACATATTTTGGCAACCTGAATGGATGCAGCTCACATCCATATATTCTGATGACTGAATGATTTTGGTATAAATACCAGTCCCCAACTTTATATTTCCTTGAAAGCTGCAAAGTCTTCTTAATCTCATTACTGAGCCTTGGAGGGGGAATTCCTGTCAACAAGGTAGTTGCAGGATATACAAAAAGATCGATGAACTCATCATAAGAATAGGGAGAATCATAGGAAGAGTGAGTTATGGCAGACCAAAATATAACAGATCTAGGGTTTCCCTTGGCATCAAGCTTTTTAACAGGAAAAGGGAACTTCTCTGATTGATAATAGATGATGAGCTGGTAAATGACTGAGGAATATTTAAACACTTTCTCATTATCTAGCCTCATAAACTGGTCATGGATTTTATTGGCTATGAAAGATGCAAAGTCATATTTTACTGCAGGAGGTTGCCCAGGAGTAAAGATAGATAGCAAAACCAAGGTTATTTCATCAACATATTCACTTGTATTGAAACCCATGACAAAGGATATCATATTCAGGATGAGCCTGCCTCAATTATTAAAATAAGCAAAACCATAGGGAGGAGGTCCTTTAGGTTGATGTTCAGGTAACATAAAAGTCTGGCAAATGCATTTCAATTTTTCTGGGGACAGTTGGGTAGACTTTTCAAGTAGTTCTTCCATGGACAAAGGAGTAAGATCTTGATCAGGTTCAAAATGGAGCATTGTATTGATGGCTTGAGGAGTGATGGGGAAAAGGATACTCTGGTCCGGAGACAACACTGCCCTTTGAGTTGAATCATAATTGGAGTGACAGTAGTGGATAATTTCTGGGAAAACATAGACTGAGGGGATAAGATATCTCGGGAAATTGGATTCCCACAATCCAATGACATCAAGTCCCTTCGAATAATTGTCTCTACAGCGACAATAACTTCGAAGAGGACTTTCATCGAAACCTATGTCTTTAATTTGGAAGTCTTTATCCACTAATGGTAAGTATTCTAACTCTCTATGAGGGGCATTCAACGGGGTTACATTCAGGGCTGCCAGAGCTTCCATTTTGGTTCTTGTGTATTCAAAATGGAAGTTTCTAGTTTTTTTTTCACAGACCGGGCGCAATTTTTGATTCTGGGAGCTTTGATTTTACTTGCAGGGACTAGAATAGACTGAAATTAACCCTTTTTCAGACTCTGGCGAGAATTTTAACACATGAAAGTGGATTTTTCAGAAAGTTTCGGCAAGAAAATTGAATAAATACCTGTTTAATGGAGAATTTTGAACTTTGCAGGTACTGGTCAATGGCGGATGGATGCTTGGGCACTGGTTTAACAATGGCGTTTGGCAATTTGGTTGGTGGCATCTCAATCAGTGGAATTTTCAAATTCTTCAGAGGAGGACGCAGTCGTTTTCAGCAGTGAAAATGACAGAAAAACACGGGATTTTGTTTTATTTACAAAGTCAATGGGGATTTTGATTTTTTCGAGGATGACGTCATCCGGTATGGGAGGATGCGTCACCAGGACCGGGCGGTAAGCGGTAATTTCCGCACCGCTCTTTGGGAGATGGTGGTATTCAGCGCAGAGGGAGCGATTCCATTAATCATTTGACACGTGGTCAGAGGACTTATTCCAAAACCACCGTGCCCCCGCTCATTATCTTCCAGACGCGAGATGGCCAGCAGAATGATCCTGGGCTGTTGATCATCGGAGAGGCGATCTGACGGTGGACGGGATGCGGAATTGGCAGAGTTTTATCGTGCGGACCCGACTGGGTTTTAAAATATGATTAACTTAATTAAATATCCCGGGGGGCGTTTGATTGGCGGAGGGATGTGATTATTAATTAATCCAAATGATTTAATTAATCTCACGGATTAATGAATGGTCGGGTTATGGAAACTTTGATTTTTATTTATGTTTTTTCGTTGAAAACATATATTTAATATATGTTTAAAACTCTTTTCTTCGTTTAATTTTATTATATGGTAATAAATTAATGTCATTTATTCACCATAGGGGTAGGTAGATATTCCATATGGGTATATTTTAGCCAAAGGGTTTTTTATTGGGGTTTTTTATTTAACAAAGGGGATTAAATAAACTTTGGCCAAAACTTATAATAAGAGGGGTTTTTGGGATATTTATGTAGAAGGAGTTATGTATTATAGGATAAGGTCTTTTCACTAAGGATTTAATAAATAAGTCAAAGTTAATATGACAAAGGATAGGGTAAACTCAAAATACTTAACTATAACTAGGAAAGTGAAGATCTTTGAAGTAAATTATATCATCTTAATTTCAACACTTAAACATAGCATAGCAAGTGATTTTGAGGGTTTATTATGGAAATTTACATGATTTTCCTAAGTAAAATTGGATTTTACTTAGGAAAAGATTAAAAGTGAATGAGTGCAATGATGGATAACTTCAAATACTTAGGTCTTTTTGATCATCAGGCCGAGGGTCCGGTCCCTCCAAAAGTCAAGGAAATGCCTTGAGCCCCTTTAATCTTCAAATCCTTAGCACTTAGGGGAAATTAGTAAAATTGTTAGGGAAAAAGTGAGAGGGGAAGTTAATGATTTTGACTTTGCTTTGCTCTGAAATTCTACCAATGTAGTGTTCTCTGCACTTGGTGATGAAAATAAAGGATTAAACACATTTAGCACCATCATTCATCACATGAAACTTTGCAACACCATCTACCTACCCTATCTACTTTACTCTACCATTTTCTCTTCTTTATTAGGGTGCACTTAGACTGGAAAACCCTTATCAATCTTCTTTTTCTTTTACATGGAAAACCTATCTAAGTCTACACTTATTACATCCAAGGGCTCAGATTAAACTGTTGAGCACCTTTTATTAACTCTACCTATCTACTTATCTGCCAAGATTAAACTGTTTGTTCAGATATTTATTCTCTATTCTACAACATGAAATTGAAAAATGAATGAGTCAAGTTTAAACAGTTTGACTCTTCATAAATTGTGGCAAAAGTTTAACAAACTGCACACAATTTTGTTTATTACAAAAAATAAAATAGTAGTGGCATTTGGACTTGCACACTTTCCTGGTCTATTTTTGTTTGGGGTTCATTTCTTTCACTTTTTTGACCATTTTATTTTTCTTACCCTTTGATTTTTCTTTTAGGGTATACCCTCTTTACATTTTTTAAAATTTTTGATTTTTTGATTTTTCAAGAATATGGAACACCTTTGCTTAAGAAAAAGGTTTGAACATATTTCATAGTTCAATCAAGACAATCATGAAAAATGACACCTATTGGTATAGGAGTCTAACATTGGCTCCACTTGGGGATGGATTTTCCTTGTGAAAAGTCAAGAACAACAGATCAGATGCCTCAAAATGTTCTCAAACTGAGCCATGTAATCTCCTTTTTCTGGTAGCTTTATTGTATATATGATAGTGAAACTTTTGAAGCTTAGGGCCTTCACTTCGGGCTTCAACTCCAAGAAGTCACCATCCAATCAAAACTGATGCATTAGAAAAGGATATATTATGTACAAGTTAGAAAAAATCAGAACATCCTAGTAAATAGGATCAAAATAGTGCTTTAGCATTCGACCATTGACTGGTCCTTCCTCAGCTTCTGAATTGTCCAAATTCTTCAAAAAGTATGTGTTGTTTCCCTGTAAGGCATGAATGATGTAAGGTCCTTTCCATAAGAAATCAAATTTCCCATGTTTCCCTTTATCTTCCCTTCTGGAATCCCATCTTAGGACTTTGTCTCCTAGTTGAAAATCTTCTGCTTTAGTTCTTTTGTCAAACATTTTCTTTAACTTTTCCTGCAAGACTTGGGATCGTTGATACACTTCTTCTCTGGTTTGCTGCAAGTGAATTGTTTGGTTAATTCTTCTCTGAATATCATTTGGTTCCACTTGAGCCTCTTGAAGTAACTTCATAACAGGAATTCCTAAAGATGATGGGAATCTTGCCTCAATGCCATAAACTAATTCATATGGACTGGTCCCAATTGATTTCTTAGTTGTAAGTCTGTCTGCCCACAATGCATTGGTAAGTTTCTTATGTCAATTCTTTTTATTTTCTTCCAATCATTTTTTAATGATATTAATAAGGCTTTTATTGGAAGATTCTGCCAGTCCATTACCCTAAGGGTAATACGCTGTTGAATGGCCTAAAGTTATGTGATATTTATTGCAGAAACTAATAATTTTCTTAGAATTAAATGCAGCAGCATTATCTGTTATAATTTTCTCTGGACAGCCAAATCTGGAAAGTATATTGGTTTCTAAAAACCCTATAATTACAGAATCATTGGCTTGTCTGCATGGGATAGCTTCAATCCATTTAGCAAAGTAATATGTGGCAGTAAGAATCCATCTGTGTTGCCCAGAAGAAGAGGGATGAATTTCTCCAATAAAATCTAATCCCCATTGTTGAAAGGGTCTTTCTGTGGAAATTGGTCTTAATGGTAAAGGTAACAACTTTCTTTTACCCTCAAAGATCTGACACTTATGACAAGTTGTTACAAATTTCTTAACATCTGAAAACAAGGTTGGCCAGTAAAAACTAGCCCTTAAAATTTTATCTGCAGTTGACTTCCAGTAAAGGTGTCCACCACAATCCCCTGCATGAAATTCATTAAGTGCCTTATCAGCTTCATCTTTCAATAGACAATTCAATAAGATTCCTTCATGATTTTTCCAAAATAGAGTGCTATCTGAAATACAATATTTTAAAGATGTCATTTTCAAAAATCTTCTTTTCGTTCTGGA
Source organism: Pinus albicaulis (assembly GCA_034641835.2). NCBI lineage: Eukaryota > Viridiplantae > Streptophyta > Pinopsida > Pinales > Pinaceae > Pinus > Pinus albicaulis. Next base: position 813,913,966 of record CM076581.1, on the reverse strand, counting down.
CAACCCTGGAGGAGCTTGCAGGTTTAATAAAACATGAATGATATCAGTGTACCAGGGAGAATCTAAGAAAGCTTGACTGATCTGTGGAGTCGCCATCTCCTGTTCGTCATCCAGTTCGTTGATGTCCAAGGCTTGGCAATTAGTTTCAGTCATGAGTTGAGCCAGACCTTGACCTTTTATGAGTTTTGTTGATTTAATCTCAATATCATATTCTAAAATGGTAGCTATCCACTTACCTCTTTTTCGTTCAATACCATCTTGGGTGAAGATGTCTTTAACTACAGCATTAGGCACATAATCTATCACATGAGAATATAATATATAAACTCTGAAATCTTTAATTGCTTTCACAAGTGCAAAAGCATGTTTCTCCATAATATTGTATTTCAAAGATGCATCTCTAAGTGCTTTACTGAAAAAGGAAATTGGTTTTTCACATCCCTGATCATCCTTTTGTAGTAAAACAGCTGCAATTGTATGTTCAGAAGCAAATGAAAAAATAATGAAATCTCTATCAAACTTTGGACTGGTAAGAACTGGTGTTCTTGTTAAAGCCATTTTGATTTCTTCAAATGATTGCTTGGCTTCTACAGTCCAGTCAATGCTTGAATCTTTTTTAAGCATGTTAGTAAGCAATCTAAGTAATTCAGCTAAACTGGAAATAAATCTTCTCAAGAAATTGATCTTTCGTATGAAAGCTTGAAGTTCTTTTATGTTTCTGGGATGAGGTATCTGCAAAATTGCTTGTATTCTTTCAGGGTCGATTCGAATGCCATCTTTGGAAATAATGTGACATAGGAGCTTTCCTTCTTCCAAACCAAACAATGACTTTTTAGGATTTAAAGAAATGCCATATTTTCTGCACTTTATAAACACTTGCCTTAGATGATCTAAATGTTGCTGATCAGTTTTGGAAAAAACTGTTAAATCATCTAGATAAATTACCAGAAAATCATGTATTTCTTTAGCAAAAGCAATGTCCATTGCTCTCTGAAATGTAGCTCCTGCATTCTTGAGTCCAAATGGCATCTTGACATATTTAAAAGTACCCCATGGTGTTGTAAATGTTGTTTTATCTTGATCATCAGGATGAACCAGAATCTGGTTATACCCTGAAAATCCATCCAATAGATATATCCTAGAAGATCCTACTACCCTTTGTAAAATATGATCCATTTTAGGCAAGGGATAGTTATCTTTTAAAGAAACTTTATTCAAATTTCTCAAATCGACACACAGTCTAATTTCTCTAGTTTTCTTTCTTGTTGGTACTAGATTAGAAACCCATTCAGAGAACCTGATAGGAGCTATAATCCTTGCTTCAAACATCCTTTTAATTTCTTTTTCAATTGAAGGTAGTAAAACATGATTGATCCTTCTAAGTTTTTGTTTGAAAGGTTTTTGATCTGGTTTCAAAGGTATAGTGTGTTGAATTATGGATGTATCATATGATTTAAGATCTTCATAACTCCAGGCAAAAACGTCCTGGAATTCCTTTAAAAGTTCAACATATTTAACCTTTTGATCTTCTGGTAGAGATTTGGATAATTTAACCATTTTGGGATCTTTTGGAGTTCCTAAGTTGCATTCTTCAATGTCAGCCTTAACAGGTTCCATTTTGGGTCTAAATGGAATTTCATTTGAGTCAAAAAGATCTTCCAAAGGAGTTAATCCTTTGGGTAAATGATTATCTTTCAGATTAATGATTTCAGTTTCATCTTCTATGATCTCATCGAATTCCATTTGTATCAAATCCTGCATGTCTTTTTCTGTAAATGTGGTTGGGTGAAGCATGTGAATTGCAGTCTCTCTTGAAATATCTATTTTTTGTTCTTTTTCTTGATCAGATTCATCAATGGTTATGTCTTCATCTATATTGCTGTTAGAAAACTCATTTTCTAGTGTCAAAAAACTATTGATCTGATTGTTATTTACAAATACTTGCCAATTCATTAGATTGTCCGGTATAGTAGGTCTATGTCTAATCTCAGCTGTGAACTGATGATTAGGTCCAAAAGGCAATTTACATGTGCTAGCGAACATTGCAAGACTGTGAGCATGCAAATTTTGTTTCCTGGGAATCTTGGCAAGTTGAGCTTGTAGAAAAGTGTTGAGAATTTCCACAACTGTTTCTCTGTATTGTTTCAATCTGGGATCTTTGGTTGAACATTCGCCATTAATCTGTTGGATAATTAATTCAGAGTCTCCTATGATTGATACCCTAATTGCTCCTAACTTTTTGACATGTTTAAGCCCTAGAAAAAGGGCTTCGTACTCAGCCATGTTGTTAGTGCATTTAAAATTCAATCTATAAGAATGACCCTCAGCATGATCGTTTTCAACATTATGTAACCAAATTCCAGCTCCTGCTCCTAACTTGCTTACTGAGTCATGAAATTCTAAATGCCACAGAATTTCATGTTCATAATTTTCATCAATTGTTTTAACATGTTTCTTAACAGGAGCTAGTTGTTTAGCTTTTTCTGGTATTTCTTGGTTGTCTGGTGTTTCTTGGTTTTCTGAAATCTCTTCGATATGAACAGTGGATTCATTTTTAGTTTCCTTTTCAAGTGCTTCTAGCTCAGTTGGAAGGTCCTTTTCAGCATTATAAAGGATGAAAGAATCCATATCGGAATGTACTGAATAGACAGGGAAGTTTTCAGGCTTCTCATGGCTACTCACCAAGTACTTCATCAAGGTTTCTCTATATAATCTTTTAGGTTGACCAAATACTGAAATAGTGGCATATGACATGTCTAGTTGAATAGATCCTCCAAGTTTAGCACCCCAGGATCTGGAAAGCAACATACCATATTTAGGACGAATATCAGCCACAACTATGTCCATCAAAACAGACTTCGCAAGGTGTTGCACCAAAGTAACACACAAATCTTTAATCAAACCTAAACATTTTACCTGACTAGAATCAAAAGAAAATAAATCTTTATATGGTCTGGTAATGTCTAAATTTAATCTTTCCATCACAGCTTTTGGCATCAAATTGTGGGATGCTCCAGAATCAAGCATAGCATTGTGGAGTATTTTGTCATGAACGTTGAGGCTCACGTAAAATGGAGGAGTTCCTCCACTTTCTGGTTTGCCATTTACTTCGAGGCCAAAAAGTAGTTTAGGTTGATCATCAAGAATATTCACTGAATCATCCATTCCAATAATGTTAATGTTAAGGGATTTTCTGATTTTACTTCTATAGACATCATGTTTAGCCAGTTCTGATAAAGGAACAACTATCTTTAGTTTGCCTATTTCAGCCTCTAAATTGAAAGGTTTTTCTGTTTGAGCTTTAGTGTTTTGCACAGTTGGGTTTTCTCTATTTTTTGGGTCTTCAACGTTTTTTTCCTTTTCATGAGTGGAATTATGATTTGAAGGTGTTTCTGAACTAACTTCTACTGGTTCTTCTACATTTCCTACAGGAGGAAGAGTATTAGTTTGTTGTTTATTGTTTGGTTGGTTGTCAGACACATCTTCAATTATTGGATTTGAAGGGTTAGGAGTTGTCCTAGACAGAATTTGTACTTGGGGAATGTTTTGTACAGGAGGGATGTTAACTTTACCTTTGACATTTTGTTTTACAGCTTTTTGTTTGCTATTCTCTGGCACAACAATCCGTCTGCTTCTCAAATTATATTTTTTATGAACCTCATAAATTGTTGTGTCATAGCCTTCTTTAAAATCAAAAGTCTCTCCTGAATGAGTTTGAAATGTTTCAATGATGTGGTTCTCTTGATCATCTTGAGATAGGAAAACTTCTGGTTCATTTTTGTCTTCAGTTACATTGTTTATTTCCACCTCCTCTGTAGGTTCTTCAGAAGTTGAACCTTCAACAAATTTTTCTTGGAAAGGTGGCCTGATATTTTGGTCAGGGACATTCTTCCCAATATTTTGGTTCTGATTTCTCCTAAAGTTTTGGTTTCTTACAACATTTTGATTATCACCAGTAGACTTTCTTTCGATTGTCTCCACTCTATCTCCCAATCTTTCCATACCTTTAATGATTGCATCCAGCTTTCTTTCAAAAGCTGAAGGTTCTTCATTTATTGGCATTCTTCTTTCGGCCCTAGCTCTGGCTCGTTTTTCTATAAGGTTTGCTTCCACACTAACCACTATGCTCTGCATTTCCTCTAGGGTTTGGGGGGCTCTTTCCCTAAGCGAATATGCTATGTCAGAGTCAAAACCATCCGGGAATTTAACCAATACTGAGTTAGGAGGGGGTCTGAGGTTCTGGGGAACATCGTTATATGCTTCGTTGAATCTTATTATGTAATCTTGCACTGTTTCATTAGGTCTTCTCCTCAAATTTTCAAATTCTGATAGGATCTGAAGAGAGTCTTTCTTCTTCTCCCATCTATTCAAAAATGCCCTATACAAAGCTGGTAAATCAGCGATACTGTTTGGAGTAAGGGCCCTAAACCATGTCCTAACTTCCCCAGTAAGACTCTGAACAAAAATTCTCATTCGGACATCATCAGTGTCAACTTCATAAAACTCAAAGTAATCAGTCATTCTTTTGGTATGTTGTTGAGCTGTATAAGTGCCTGATCCATCAAAAGGTGTGATCTTACTCTGATAATCTTGAGGCAAAGCCACAGGGTTGGCTGGCAACTGTAACGGAGCGTATCTATTGGCCATTAGAAGGTGTAATGGAATAATAGGTGAGGGTGGTCTAGGTGGAGGAGTAGAAGGGGTGACTGGTGTCTGAAAAGCTTGAGGAAAAGTAACTGAACTTGGGGAAGCTTCAGTAATTACAGAAATGTTTGAACTTTCATCAAAGGTCTGTTCAGATTGAACAGAGTCTTGCAAATATCTGTCAAGGTGATATGAAACAAATCTGAATTGCAAATCTTCAAAAAGCAATGGATCTAGAACTAATCTGGATAATTCAGTTTCAGAAAAATTTACAAACAGAGAAGTTTCAAATCGCTCGTCAAAAGGGATTTCGTCAAAATATATAATCTTCACAGGACAGGACTGTGATCTAGAAAGAAGTCTGGAACTTCCAGAACTCTCTTGACTTCCTCTTTCAGAACTTTCTTGACTTCCTTGTCTTCTAAGAATCCTAGGAATCAGATTCGGATTTTCAAATATTGGTGGTGGATTAGGGTCAGGATTTGACCTAGTATGAAGAACCCTTTCTGAAGCCAGTTTTCCTAGATGATATATGTTTTTGTATTTTTGGTCTTAATTGAAATGAACGTACAAATTCTACAAATTCTTCAAGAAATAATGATTTATGATTAAAATTTTCTCAAAGATTTATTGAACTAGAGAGTCTGATTAAACATTTGAAACTAAGGTTCAGAGTATAGGCTAAATCAGAGATAGACTGAAGCAGCATTTATTTACTTTTGCAATTGCAGAGCAAAAGCAATTTCAAAGGCTACCTGGCTGATCTTCAGACTCTGTCTATAGCTTATAAGTGAACAATATTAACAAATAAAGATGATTCAGGTCCCCAGTATGGTCACCACTATGTTATCACTCAGGTTTTCCTTGAAGTTGTAAGAAAAGGAAAGTATACCCGAGGTAACCACAAACCAACCTTCAGATGCAGAATCTAGACAATCTGCATCCAGAGAGGGCTTTCTCTTTATAATTTATCTCTGTTCATAGAAAGTTTTAGGCTAGTTATAGATCCAAGTGTTTGTTTGAAAATGGCGGAATTCGCCAACTAAGGGCAAGGTTGAATATTTTCAGGCCATTGGGCTATGAAGTCAAAGGATGGCTTTACTGGATTTCTATTCTACACATAAGATGGTTTTGCAGGGCAAGATAGCCAAACAAAGAGCAATCCTTAAAATTTAAAGTGGATGGAATGGGTTTGAAGGGATGAAAGGAAGTTAAGAATATTTCACCATATTCAAAAGAAATAAATGAAATGATTACAAATAAAGAACAGTGAAGAATTCTTTACTATAGTAACCAAAATGTTTAAATTAGCGAAGCAAAAGCAATTAAGAATTCGTTGCTTATAAATAATTTAGAGGAAAACATTTAGAATAATCACAACTGAACTCAGAGTACAATTAAGTAAATTCTGATTTTGTTCTTTTATATCAATTATTCGGAAATGGACACAATGATATTACAAACAGATATAGAACTTAAGACATGGGATAGAAAGACTTATTGAGCTGCCAATGAGCAAGCAGATCCTGCAAAAAGTCCCGAGCTTCAAATTATCATCCAGTAAGCCAGAAATAAATTTCTCCAAAACAATTTTATTCCGAAAACATCAATGTCACAACGAAGTAGTAGAATCCACCGTCAATACTATCTTTGACGGTTTATTTATACAAAAAATACTTGAAAATATCTCACACTAATCTAGCCACTAATCTAGGGTGACTAATGAATAAGTTACAATAAAAGGAGACAAATGGTCTCGTAGATAGGACAAAATGTAATTGCTGGTGTGTTGTTTCCTTCTTTTGTGGATGTGCTGGAGGCAGGTGCTATAATAGGGCTCGATGATGTCCCTTTGAGTAATTCTTTTGCTTGTTTGATACTCTTTGTTTCTACTGATACTCTTTCAACTACTTGGTAAGTATCTTTGTTTTGTGCTCATTATTTATCCTTAACGATGGTAAAAAGATAAAATTCTCAACTTCGAAAAATTAAATTTCATAAAATGTCCAATAAGTCTTCCCACCATTGATATTCTGCTATTATGGTTCTTTTAAGTTTTCTTAATGTTTCATCAGCCTCTGTGTATCTATAAAAAGTGGGCTGATTAGGGAACAAATACTTTATTTCTTGCTCAAGATGAAACAAATTCTTTAACCTGTCGTAGAGATTCCTCCCTGTTGGCAATGTTGCTTGTGACAAACTGATAGAATGAACAGTTGTGTTATGAGCATGTATATCTATTTTATTAACATAGGTTTCCAGGTCCATTATCTTATCCTCTGAGAGCATAGGACTGGGTAACCCATTGTCCAATAAAACCTGAAATTTCCCTTTAAAAGCATTCATTTCTTCCAGAATATCTGAGCATTTCCTTTCCAAATTCTGCATAGGAGTTCTTTTGGTAAAAACTCTTTTTATCTCTAAAATAGTGCATGTCTTGTCATCAATTCCTAACTCTGCAAGCTATTGCTTAGTCCGGGTGTTCAAAAACTGTATAAGTTGATTGGCTTGCTCAGGTCTGCCCCTTAATTCATCTCTTATTTTGTCTATTTCTTCATGAGCTACTTTGATCAGGTCATTTTGTTCAAATATTGTTTGAAAAAAGAACCAAATAATTTTTATTGACTCAATTATATTATCCCAAAGAATTTCATTTATTTCTCTCAAAGGCTTCTCTAATGAAAGATATTTCTCTAAAGCCTTAACCAATTTTTCCAATCTTTTAATTTCCCTGGTAAAATCAGCAACAGTCCTCTTAGACATATCATATTTCTGTTTCAAATTTTCTAGCTGCAATTTTGTGGTTTTAAGTTTTGTGACTCTGAGTTTTAAACTTTCCATTTGTTTTACCAATTCATGGGAACTTAAACCAGAAGTGTTTACCTGTGCTGACTCTGTTTGTTGATATGTTGTTGTGGTACCTGTAGTGATCTCTGTTGTGGATGTTTGCATGATATCCTGTTTTTCTTTTAATGTCTGTTCCAATTCTTTCTCTGTTTCACTCAGTTGCTCAGTCATTTTTAAGAGCAACTCTATCATCTCTTCCTGTGAATTTTATTTCAAAACTTCTTGGGTCTGGGGATGCCTTGAGGCTGGCAATTTCAGTTGCTTTCTCACTGCAGTGATATCATCATCTTTCTTTTTAATTAGTGCTTCAATGCTTTTGATATCTTTGGGATTGTGACCCAAACTGATGATTATATCTTCCAGAGACTTTATTCTGTTATCTTTTTCCTGAGAAGAAGCCTTCTCAATTTGCAACTGTGTCTTTGTATTATTTAAAGAATCTCGCAGCCTAAGGGCTGCCATGGCCTTATCAGTAAGGGTGGAGTATATCATCTCCCCAGTTTGTCTATGCAACTCTATCTGGTCCAAGGGATGAATGTCTTTTGCCAGGACCTCAAAATTGGTCCTAATATAATCAGATGATGTCATGGGCTTTGGCACCTTGGATTTAAAATGGATCATCATCATTTGGCCTTGTTGAATGTCAAATGCTGACATTAATCTTTCCTGATTATGTGGATCCATTTTTAGATACTGATCATATACCTTCATTCTCAATGGATCATTCTTTTCTTTTATATTAATGAAATTTCTCTTGATATCACTTGCATCTATTTTTGGTGGCTTAAAAGAAGATACTTCAGTACTCAACTGTTTTTGAAATTCTTTTCCTTTGCGGCCTATGTGTGTTTCACTGACTATGCCAGTTAGTTGACTATCTTCTCTTTCATCATCAAACATCTCATCAATAATTTCCACTTCTGGAAGTGGATCGGGTTTCTGCTTTTTAGCTTGATGTAGCTCTGAGGATTCTTTGGGAGGAGTAGGATCTGGAGCCTGTCTTTTCTTGCCTATTTCCATATTAGATGGAGTTTTCAATTCTGAAACTTCAGGATGTTTTACTTGAGTAGGAGAAACCCGTGTTTGATCTGGTGCCCTGGAGGTTTGAGGTTTCTCTGCCATGATGAAAGTTTCAATGACCTGTATTTCAGGTTCTTTCCCTTTGCCTTTAGACTCTACTACAATTGATGGACTCTCTTCCTGTAACCCTTGTTGGAGATTTCCTGCTGAAGAAGTGCCAATGTGAGGTACCTGCACTTGACCAAAATATTCTAGGTCGAACTTTTTCTCAAGATATTTCATAATTTTGTTTCTATTGTCTTCTTCATTATCTTTCTCAACTAGTGTTCCTTCCACCCACTCATCTTGGTTAGCATATTGTTCTATTTCAGGAATCCTGTGGTGAATATATGGGGATGATTTGTTCTTCATTCTTTTATCACAGATAAAACCAAATGGATCATAAGGAACCCAACGGAAACTCCTTTGGAACTTGCAACGGTTTTGTAGTATATCTTCTGCTTCTCGCTCAACATCCCTAGAGTTGCATATGAAGGGACCTAATTGACTTTTGATCTTGAGTTGGGCTTTCTTTTTTACACTACAAAAACGAATCATATCAGAATTATTCATTTTCCTGAAATATTCCAAGGCAAAAAGTCTCATAGGCACATATTTTGGCAACTTGAATGGATGCAATTCACATCCATATATTCTGATGACTGAATGATTTTGATATAAATACCAGTCCCCAACTTTATATGTCCTTGAAAGCTGCAAAGTCTTCTTAATCTCATTACTGAGCCTTGGAGGGGGAATTCCTGTCAACAAGGTAGTTGCGGGATATACAAAAAGATTGATGAACTCAGCATAAGAATAGGGAGAATCATAGGAAGAATGAGTTATGGCAGACCAAAATATAACTGATCTAGGGTTTCCCTTGGCATCAAGATTTTTGACAAGAAAAGGGAACTTCTCTGATTGATAGTAGATGATGAGATGGTAAATGACTGAGGAATATTTAAACACTTTCTCATTATCTAGCCTCATGAACTGATCATGGATTTTATTGGCAATGAAAGATGCAAAGTCATATTTTACTGCAGGAGGTTGCTCAGGAGTAAATATAGACAGCAATACCAGGGTTATTTCATCAACATATTCACTTGTATTGAAACCCATGACAAAGGATATCATATTGAGGATGAGTCTGCCCAAATTATTAAAATAAGAAAAACCATAGGGAGGAGGTCCCTTAGGTTGATGTTCAGGTAACATAAAAGTCTGGCAAATGCATTTCAATTTTTCTGGAGATAGTTGGGTAGACTTTTCAAGTAGTTCTTCCATGGACAAAGGAGTAAGATCTTGATCAGGTTCAAAATGGAGCATTGTATTGATAGCTTGAGGAGTGATGGGGAAAATGATACTCTGGTCAGGAGACAACACTGCCCTTTGAGTTGGATCATAGTTGGAGTGACAGTAGTGGATAATTTCTGGGAATATACGGATTGGGGGGATGAGATATCTTGGGAAATTGGATTCCCACAACCCAATGACATCCAAACCTTTCGAATAATCGTCTCTGCAGCGACAATAACTTCGAAGGGGACTTTCATCGAAAACTAAGTCTTTAATTTGAAAGTCTTTATCCACTAATGGTAAGTATTCTAACTCTTTGTGAGGGGCATTCAATGGGGTTACATTCAGAGCTGCCGGAGCTTCCATTTTGGTTCTTGTGTATTCAAAATGGAAGTTTCAAGGTTTTCTTCACAGACTTGGTGTAATTTTGTTTCTGGGAGCTTTGATTTTACTTGGCAGACTAGGAATAAGATCGACATTAACCCTTTTTCGACTCGCAAGAATTTTAACACATGAAAGTGGATTTTTCGTAAAAGTTTTAAGAAGAAAATCGAATAAATATTCGCTTTAATGGAGAAGTTTTGAACTTTGCAGTACCGGTCAGCGGCGATGGATGCTTGGGCACCGGTTTAACAATGGCGTTTGGCAAAGTTTGGTTGGCAGGTCATCTCAATCGCTACAATTTTCAAATTCTTCAGTAGAGGACGGCAAACTGTCATCAGTTGAAATGTACAGAAAAACACGGGATTTTGTTTTATTTACAAAGTCAATGGGGATTTTGATTTTTTCTGCAGGATCGCTACGTCATCCGCACGGAGGGACGCATCACCGGACCGGGCTGCAAGTGTACTTTCCGCACCGCTCTTGGGAGATGGTGGTATTCAACACGTAGGGAGCGATTCCATTAATCATTTTGACACGTGGTCTGAGGACTTATTCCAAACCACCGCGCCCTCGCTCATTATCTTCCGTGACGCGAGACGCCGTGTTAGTATGATCCTTCTGGGTCATGATCATCTGAGAGGTGATCCGACTGTGGACTGGATGAATTGGCGTAGTTTTATCGTGCGGACTCCGACGCGGGTTTTCAAAATATGATTAACTTAATTAAATATCCCGGGGGGCGTTTCTGATTGGCTGGGAGGGATGATTATTAATTAATCCAAATGATTTAATTAATCTCACTGAGTTAATGAATGGTCGGGTTATGGAAACTTTGATTTTTATTTATGTTTTTTCGTTGAAAACATATATATTTAATATATGTTTAAAACTCTTTTCTTCGTCGAATTTTTATTATATGGTAATAAATTAATGTCATTTATTCACCATAGGGGTAGTGAGATATTCCATATGGGTATATTTTAGCCAAAGGGTTTTTTATTGGGGTTTTTTATTTTAACAAAGGGGATTAAATAAACTTTGGCCAAAACTTATAATAAGAGGGGTATTTTGGGATATTTATGTAGGAAGGAGTTATGTATTATAGTGATAAGGTCTTTTCACTAAGGATTTAATAAATAAGTCAAAGTTAATATGACAAAGGATAGGGTACACTCAAAATACTTAACTATAACTAGTTAGAAAGTGAAGATCTTTGAAGTAAATTATATCATCTTAATTTCAACACTTAAACATAGCATAGCAAGTGATTTTGAGGGTTTATTATGGAAATTTACATGATTTTCCTAAGTAAAATTGGATTTTACTTAGAAAAGATTAAAAGTGAATGAGTGCAATGATGGATAACTTCAAATACTTAGGTCTTTTTGATCATCGTGCCGAGGGTCCCAGTCCCTCCAAAAGTCTAAGGAAATGCCTTGAGCTCCCTTTTCAATCTTCAAATCCCTTAGCACTTAGGGGAAATTAGTAAAATTGTTAGGGAAAAAGTGAGAGGGGAAGTTAATGATTTTGACTTTGCTTTGGCTTCAAATTCTACCAATGTAGTGTTCTCTCGCACTCTGGTGATGAAAATAAAGGATTAAACAGACATTTAGCACCATCATTCATCACATGAAACTTTGCAACACCATCTACCTACCCTCATCTACTTTTACTCTACTCATTTTCTTCTTTATTAGGGTGCATTTAGACTTGCAAACCCCTTTTATCAATCTTCTTTTTCTTTTACATGGCAAACCTATCTAAGTCTACACTTATTACATCCAAGGGCTCAGATTAAACTGTTGAGCACCTTTTTATTAACTCTACCTATCTACTTATCTGCCAAGATTAAACTGTTTGGTCAGATATTTATTCTCTATTCTACAACATGAAATTGAAAAATGAATGAGTCAAGTTTAAACAGTTTGACCCTTCATAAAATTGTGGCAAAAGTTTAACAAACTGCACACAATTTTGTTTATTACAAAAAATGAAATAGTAGTGGCATTTGGACTTGCACACTTTCCTGGTCTATTTTTGTTTGGGGTTCATTTCTTTCACTTTTTTGACCATTTTATTCTTTTTACCCTTTGATTTTTATTTTAGGGTATACCCTCTTTACATTTTTTAAATTTTTTGATTTTTTAAGAATATGGAACACCTTTCCACAGGAAAAAGGTTTGAACATATTTCATAGTTCAATAGGACAATCATGAAAAATGACACCTATTGGTATAGGATTCTAACAACTGCTATTTAAAGAAACAGGG